>ML250171.1:0-72850 GCA_005239495.1 Nicotiana undulata | reverse complement strand
AATGGGTAAAAAAGAAAAAGTGTTCTTTTTTCTTTTTTCTTCTCCCCCCCCCCCCCCCCCCTTTTTGTATGTGGGCTCCGCGGGGGAGTCTTGTAGATGCACCCTTGTAAATACATTTTTGGAATGCAAAGAATTTCCTTGTTTAATACCTCAAAAGTTTTGCCTTTCAGTGTTTGTGTAAAAGTTAAGATTCGAACTTAAATAAAACTCCTTCGAGATTGATCTTGGAGTAACAGAGACCCTTGACATCGGACTGTTCTGATTTCAATCGCTCTCCTTCCCGAGGTCGGATTGGTAAGGGGTCGATTTGACTCCTCGGTCCCTCGAATGTTGTATGATAACATCATTCTCATGACATGAACGTGAAGTGACCGAGGTGGCCCCGTCGGTACATTTCCCAAAAATCCATAATTGCCTTGTCAGAGCTGATTGGCTATCAAAGTAAATGAATAGTCGTCATTCTTCTTATATATATTCGCTTTCCTTTCATTGAGAGCTTTGTTGATTTGTGCAACTAATTTTCTTTATAGAGTTCTGTTTCTTCCGCCGGTTCTTCTGTCATTTTGGTTTAAAGCTTTCGCCTAAGTTTTCAAGTTTTTCTTGTTTCATAAGAGTCATGGCTGCCATGCCCAAATCTGTTCACCAGAAGAGGGGAATTCCACTTCTGCTTCCTGCTCGGACGTTTGGCGAGCTAACCTCGAGTTGTTTTGTCTCGATGAAAGACTTTACGCTAGAGATACCTCTCAATGTTTCGGGCCATCGATAGCATGCATCAAGGTTCATTCGATCAATAGAGGAGAGACATCTTGAGGCTGTGAGGAGAGATTGCGGATGAGGAGAGAAGGTTATGTTGTAGATACCCTCTCGGGGAGAAGATATTATGGCCCACGTAGTGGTTTTTTTTGAACGTATACACATACCCTTTTACGTTGGGACCTCTCGATCGACTCGTGCTCGAGTTATGTAAAAGGTATCAAGTCACTTTGGCTCAGATCCACCCGTCCTTCTGGAGGATCGTGCTGATGATGAGATTTCTCACTGAAAAGGCTGAACTCGAGTTCACCCTTAGCCACCTCATTAGATTGTATTGGCCTCTGCATAATCGAGGTCTCATCACACTACGACGCCGATCCACCAAGCCCTTTATTGCCAGTGACGACGAGAACGTGGATCGAGGATGGATGAGTCGATTTGTCCGAGTGAAGATTGTTGACATCATTCTTGCAGATTTCTTGCCATTCCCTGAAAAATGGAACTTCAATCGTAAGTATTACGTTGTACCTTGGTGCTTTTTGTTCTCAACTTAGCAAGGATTCATAAGAATGTCTCTTTTTCTTTCTCCACAGAGGTTCCATGGTTGCCAATTGAGGTTCCCGACCTCGCGGGATGGGTCCTCAAATTGGCAGACTCATCGAGTAATGGAGAGCACAAGTGGCATGAACTGTCGAAGGGAAAATGGGAGGCGAAACACCACGGTATGTGCCGTGTGGTTGCTTTTTTGAGGAACACTTTCCCATATGTGCATTAATTCCATTATAGTAGGTATTGGCGAGTTCTCTGAGATGAGATCGTTCCCTCTTGGAGAGGAGGAAGGACCGTCGGCTTCGGAGCTGAGGAACGATAACAATCGGAAGGGACCCCCGAGGGATGAGGATATTCATAGTGAAGCAGGGCCTGCCCGGAGGCACAAAGAAGATGCAACCACTAGGGAAGATCTTATATTCATCGGCCAATATGCGAGCGGCGATGCAATCGAAGGGGACGACATCACGTTGACGACTTGGACCGAGAGATCTCCCGAGGAATCTAAGCCTGTTGAACCCGAGTCTCTAGACTCGGGGGAGAGGTTCCACGATAGGGGAGGAGCGAGGGTCCCTTAACACTATCTTTTTCTCCCTTCGAAGGTACTTCGAGGGATGTTCGGGGCTAGGGGTTGTCTAGATAAATTGGAGTCCCGAGTGATAGCGTCCCCATCTAGAGTGGTCTAACTGGGGCCGATGAGACCATACTAGTAGGCGCGCACTCGACTTTCGAGGAGGCTCAGCGGATCTGTTCTGTGGTGAGCTTCGATGACTTTTTGGCTTTCTTAGCTTTGTGTTTTCATGATTTTAATTGAACCTCTTTTGTGACAGGCCTTCGACAAACTCAAGTCTGAGCTGCTTTGTTGTGAAGCTAGGTTGCGGAAATCTTTGGACGGGGAGAAATCTCTCAGGCTTCTTTGTGACAAGAAGGCAAGAGAGTTGATACACCTTCGATCGGAGTTGAATCGAAGTCATGATTACGAAGGCAACCTCAATAAACATGTAACCTTGAGGGAATACATGCTTCTTCTTCCATTTTTGAAAACTAACATCTCGGTATCAGAGAAGCTGGAACGCCTTCGGGGCAAAGTTGATCAGGTTAATTATGCACACGTTGAATTAGGGGCACAAATAGATGCTCATGTTGTGGCCGAAAGGAACGCTTTGTCTAAGGCCTCCGCCCTTGAGATACAACTTCGCAATGCTCGAGAAAGCCACTCGGTTCAGACGAGCAGGATTGCTAAGCTCGAGACAGACCTTTTGAAGATGAAGGCCGAAGTCGTGGACGCTCGAGCTGAAGCCGAAGAGGTCCGAGCAAAGGTTGATAAGTAAGTGGCCATATATATGAAAGATGTTGCTGAAGCTCATATGAAGTTGAGGGAGGCTTCTGATCGAGAGAGACTAGGCAATGATTATGCCCGATGCAAATCCCGGAGGGAAGCCCTCGATTGGTAATAGTTGATAGTTAACCATTCAGGGCTCAGTCCTCGAGTTAAGTTTTGACTCGAGCTCATCGACCCTTAGGTTTTTTATATCGGCCCTGAGGCTCTTTAGGATGGCCCTTAGGCTCTTACGCATCGGCCCTTAGGCTCTTTCTAGGTCGACCCTGAGGCTCTTTAGGTTGGCCTTCGGGCTCTTATGCATTGACCCTTAGGCTCTTTTAGATTGGGTCGATGTGACCTCTAATATGGCTATAATTTTCCCTCGTTAAAGATTTTTTTTTTAAGTTTTGCGTTCGTCCGACTCTTCGATGGCTCGACAAGAACCTCGATCATGAGTCGCTATGTGACGATAAATGATCACCTCAGGAGGTTTGCTCGAAGGTTGAATTTTTGAAGCCTTTTTCTTGAAGGCTGATTGTTTCGAAGCCTTTTCATTGTTTGGAGCTGATATGATCGAAGCTCTTTTTGCTTATGCCGAGGGTAGACTTGATTACCGGTTCTTTTCAAAGTATTTTCGAAGTATTTGAAGGCTTGTAGATTTATGGCGGTAGTCGGACGTCTTCGAGCCGCGTTAGTTTGGCCGAAGCCTTTTAATATGATCGTAGTCTTTATGTTCGGTCGTAGCCTTTTAGTCCCCGGGAGAGATAGCCTCGGCGTCTATATCGAGGGTATGACTTTTTAGGGGTCTTACAAGTTTGAATATATGTCCTTAATATCGGGGTTATGCCTTTTTAAGGTCTTATGAATTTAGGCATGTCAGGGCTTACAGAGTCGATGTTGCCTCGTTGAGGGCTTACGAGCTTGAGGTTGCCTCATTGAGGACTAACTAATTTGATTTTGCCTCGTTGAGGGCTTACGAGCTCGAGTTTCCTCATTGAGGGATTACAAATTCGAGTTTAGATGGCTCGGTGAGCTGACTGTTGACGGCATTCCCCGAGTGTTCTGGAGTTTTTGGCCCTAGAGCCATTTTTTGTGAAAGTGGAAAACTTCTTCGAATCATAAAGATTTTTGGTGATAAAAGATACTTCTTCAATTACTTTATACAAGCGTACATGTTTTCGCCGTCGAGAGTTCGATTATTCTATGCGTACACGGTTTATTTGATCATTTGGTCCGACACAATATTCTCCTGTCAAGACCCTATGTGGCATATTTCAATTTCTTTGAGGAGGTGACCTCTCGGGGGGATGCCCCCCAGTATTTGAGGTTGGTCGAAGAGAAACCTCGAATACTTGATGAGTTCTCCTTAGGTAGCATATGGATGTTGTCACGTTAAAAACCTCGTCGGTAAAACCCATTTGGGATAAAAACCGATCTAAGGGAAAAAGAGCGCAACGCATGATTTAAAACCTAAGACCTTAGAGCTGCAGGGTGCTTCGATTCCTCTCAATCGAATACCTGCAATAAGTTAGTGTTGTAAAGACCCAAAAAATCCTTAACTGAAACGATGCCTAGTTAGATCCCTGTGTTGTTATAGCTGTAGAAATTCGGTTCGGACCTTTAGGATTGAAAAGTACCCGTCGAACTTAGAGGAAACATTTCGTAAAGGGATGCAAATCTGCGTTCCACTATGCGATCGCAAACCTGCTTTGCAGACCGCATAATGGCTGCAGAGTAGGGCAGGAGACTGCCCAATTTGAGGGCAGTTATGCAGTGCATTAGGCGACCACATAATTGTTATGCGGTGCATGGTGCATTATGCGATCACATAACAGTTATGCGGACTGCATAGTGATCGCATAACCAGACAGTTGGGTCGCCCAGTTGAGGCCAGTTATGCAGCAGGTTTGCGGACCACATAACCAAAATGCGATTGAATTTTGGACCGCAAACTTGCGTCGGGGCACCCATTTTCTTAAATAAAAACCCGACCCCCATTCCGTTAAAACACCTATCTTGGGACATTTTCCAACATTTTCCCTGATATCTAGAGTGAGAGAAAGGCCCTTAGAGTGAAAGAGTGACCCTCATCCATCTCTCTTCAATCCTTGCTTGAAATTTTGAATATTATCAAGAAAAGCGACCTAGGACTTCATCCTCAAGGTAAGAATCTATGCCTTAGCCCTAAATTTTGAAACTCATATTGAAAATAAGTAATTAATAAGAGGGTCCATTGGTATAAGGGTTATTGTCCTTGCATGCATGTGATCATGTAATCCTTAAATTATATGGGAGAGTGTTAAAACAAATGTAGAATAGAATGAGGAATGGGTTGGAGTAATCTTTCACTAAAGAAGGGACCATGCAACCTTAATGAACACATAATGTTTGATATAATGCTTAAGTGAGCTAGGGCTATAATTATTGTCCCTAATTTTGGGTTCAATTGTGCTACATTGTGAAATAGATTGAAGGTGCAAAAAGTTTCGGCAATTGTGGTAGAAATTAAGGGGGAAAAAACCTAATTAAGGTATGTATGGCTAACTCTAATCTTCATAGAATAAACTCGTTGGTGTTCAAATTCCGGGTATGAGTCCCTTGCTTGATTCTCTAAAAAGGTTGTTGGGTTCTATGTGTTAAGTTGGGAAACTCTTGCTTCCATATTGCTCTATGTTACTACTATGTCACTATGCTATTGAAATTATGAATTATGGTTATCATGCTCTTTCTTTTATTATGTGTACGAATCCTTATATGTGTTGGTTCTAGTTGATATGAACTAAGAGTATATGAAGCGGTTAAAGAGAGGAATGTAACATGAATGGTTAAATATGCCCAAGTGCCAAGAACCATATAATAAGTGATGGAAAGAGATGTGAACCAGATAATTAAATTGATGTGGTTATGTCCTAGAGTGAGATGGCTTAGCCGATCGGGCCGAGATCGGACTCCATGATGTACACATGGTGGTAATCGCAACGGAAATATGATATTGGTAATGTCTCACTGTTTCAAGTGAGATGACTTAGTCGGTCGGGCAGAGATCGGACTCCGTGTGATAACGACACAATGGTAATTATGAAACTATGATGTTGGTAATGTCTCACTATTTCAAGTGAGATGGCTTAGCCGGTCGGGGCAGAGACCGGACTCCGTATGATAACGACACGGTGGTAATTATGAAACTATTATGCTGTAATGTCTCACTCAGGATGGCTTAGCCGGTCGAGCAGAGACCGAACTCCGTGTGAAAACGACACGGTGGTATATTAAAATTGTGGCACTTGGCTTAAAAGAACTACTATCCAAAAGATGGAAAAACAGAATAAGAAATCATGGCGACTCTTGTTGTGTTTCCCTTATTTCTGTGAATTGTTATTTGATGCCTCTAATTGCATTACTACATGATTGTTGCTTATTCTATCTAGAGTAGAGTTTGTTCATACATACTAGTACTATTCAATGGTACTAACGTCCCTTTTGTCGGGGGCGCTACATCTTCTTATGGATGTAGGTGGCTCTGTAGCTGGTAGCGCTAATCGTCGGTAGTGGTGCCTTCTCTTCCTCCTTACTACAGTTCTGGTGAGCCCTATTCCCTCCCGGGTCCGTGTTTAGAAATGCGTTGCTCTCTTTTTGGATATGTTGTTCTATTTTGAGGTATTGCCGGGGCCTTGTCGCCAGCGGGGTCATGTTCATCTCCTTTATCTTAGAGGCTCGGTAGACACTCATGCGGGTCATGTATGTTTTGGGTAGTTGTTGGGTTAACTCGTAATTGTAATCCCATCTCTTAAAGATCGTAATTAGTATGTATGTTTTGGGAGACCTAATTGTTGATATCGGTATATAAGAAGAAACATATCAATATCATGAATTTACGCTTTTGAGTTAATTCCGGCTAACCCGTAATCAATGTTATGCTATAAATCTCGGGGAGTAAAAAAGTCGGGTAGGAAAGGCTAAACAAGCTTGCTTGACTGGGTTCACTCAGTTAAGCGCCGGTCGCGTCCCCCAGGGTTGGGGCGTGACAAGTGTAAAACACAAATGGAAAAGGAGAGGGTTGTACCTTGGCAATGATAGCGTTCGAGCCTCGATATGTTTCAATTGTTTGCTCCGAAGACACGGCACAGTCCTTTTTCGCTTATTCGGGTGCAGCCAAAAATGCAGGTTGTGGTTACTACTTGGTTGTTTGCTTGTCCTTTGGTTCCTTCGATGTAGAAGACGTCGATGTCGGTGCAACGTCATGCACCGCGAGCATCTCTCTCTCTGCATGCTGCTCCCCGTACACTGTTCTTACCCCCTCCTTTGTTGGGAACTTCATCATTTGATGAAGGGTTGACGACACCGCTTTTATGTTGTGTATCCATGGCCTTCCGAGTAAGGCATTGTATCTCGTGTCACCTTCGATGACATGAAACTTGATGCTTTGAATCATACCGGCCACGTTGACTGGTAGGATGATTTCCCCTTTGGTCGTCTCGCTTGCCATATTGAATCCATTGAGGACTCGAGAGGCGGGCACGATCTGTTCGAGAAGTCCGAGTTGCTCCACCACCTTCGACCTGATTATGTTGGCTGAGCTACCTGGATCCACGAGCACAGGTTTAACTTGAAATTTATTCAAAAGAAAAGATATTACCAGTGCGTCATTATGGGGCTGAGACATGGTCTTGATGTCTTCTTCGCTGAATGAAAGAGCATCTTCTAGTATGTAACTCCGAGTTCGCTTTTCCCTGGTGATGGATATTTTGGTTCGTTTGACAACAGGTCCCTACGGTGTGTCGACCCCTCCAATGATCGGTCCTATGATTGTGAATGCCATTGTACTTGCACACCAAGTTGGGGTTCCTTTGTGAAGGATCTGATAGGATGGGTTTTGGCCACTTGGTATCTTTGATTTTACCTATGGTCGATACGATGTCCAAGACATCGACGTTGAAGTTGTACTCAGATAACCGGGGTGCCTTTACCGGCCCAGTGTTCCTATCGAATCCGGCTTTATTCATGAGTCCCCGGGAGCCTTGACCTCGATCCGTCCTTCGATCATTTCGAGGTATATTGCGCCTCAGAGCGTTTCTTCGTTGTTCAACGTATGGTTGATACGTTTCCTTGCTTGGCCTTGGTTCTCTTACTAGATACCTTGATTCCTTTGCTAAGAGCCTTCTAGGATACACCGAGCCCGAGGAGGCTCCTAGATGGTCGTCTTCGACCCTAATTTTTGACTGATACATGTTGTGCACATCTGCCCAAGTTACGGGGGGATACTGGACCAAGTTCTGCTTCAAATGTTTTGAAGCTATCGAGCTTCGTTCATTCAAGCCCTGAGTGAAGGACTGCATTGCCCAGTCGTCAGAGACCGGTGGTAATTCCATTCGCTCCATCTGAAAGCGAGATACAAATTCCCTAAGCATCTCGTTCTCCCTTTGTTTGATTTTGAAGACGTCGGACTTCCTCGTAGAGACCTTGATGGCACCGACATGTACCTTTACAAAAGAGTCTGCTAATATGGAAAACGAATCCATCGAGTTTGGGGGTAGGTTATGTTACCACATCATGTCCCCCTTCAACAGAGTTTCTCCAAATGTTTTCAACAAGACATACTCAATCTCATCATCCTTTAGGTCATTTCCTTTTACATCACAAGTGTAAGAAGTGATGTGCTCGTTGGGGTACGTGGTCCTGTTATACTTCTGAATATCAGGCATTCTGAATTTCTTCGGGATGGGCTTCGGAGCTGCGCTTGATGGGAATGACTTCTGCACGAACTTCTTTGAATCTACACCCTTCAGAATCGGGGGTGCGCCCGGAATCTGATCGACCCTCAAGTTATAGGTCTCTACCTTTTTATCGTTAGCCTCAATCTTCTTTTCTCTTGATTCAATCCTTTTCGTGAGGTCCTCAAGCATCTTCATGATAGCGGGGTCTGCTGCTGACCCATTGTTACTCGATCTCTCAAGTGCCTGCTCGACTCGAGGAGCCGTCTCCGGTGCTGCTGTGCTTGGGGGTTTTAGTTGACTTTGTAGCTGAGCAATAACTAGTTGTGCTTGTAGCATCTCAAAAATGACATGAAGGCTAACTTCTCTTTCCTCCCGAGTTGGAGTTTTCTGCGCTTCATGTTGGTTTTCCCGGGGTACACTTCTGTCAGTATGAGAGCTTATACCAACATGTTGGGCGTTGCGTGAGCCCACATCCACGGGGATCGGCGCTGGTGCCACCCCAGGGTTTTTCAGTGGTACACCGACGCCAGAAACAACTACACCGTTCTCTTCATGATACTCAACACCGTTGTTTTCATGTGCATTCACTGAGTTAGACATTTTTTTATCTGAAATCAAAGATTCTTGGACAAGAAAAAATGTGAAAAATAACTTGTGTTTTCAGTAAACCAGCACTAAAACAATCACTATTAGGTTTAGCCCCACGGTGGGCGCCAAACTGTTTACCTTGAAAATGGTAATGACAATTATATTTGATTGTGTGGTTCTAAAAATATGTGATTTATTTTAATACTAGTTGTTAGACAATAGATGCTAAGTGTAGATAAGAAAAATAAGATATGCAAACCAAGATTGCTAAAGGCAGGTCCCGAGCTGGCTTGGAACAGAGGCTCGAGTTTACTAAAAATGGGACCTCGAGGTCAGGCTATAATGAATGCTAACGATCGATCGATGAAGATACATCGGTATTGGGGGCCTCGGGATAGCCTTTAATGATAAATGATGAGCAATAAATGAAGAACAATTAATGAACACAATATATGAAAGCAATAAATCAGTAGAACAATGTTTGAGCACGTTTAGGTAAGAAAGCCAAGAATGTTCTTGTTATATTGAATATTCATGTCTGTTACAAAATGACAAGGGTCCCCTTTATATAAGAGGGGGGAATCCCAACATAGTACATGTATAATTATTACAAAAGAAACACTATTGGTACATCTATTTAATGGCTTAGTATGGATTTGTACTATTCTTGCAGACTTGGTCAGCTCTAGCCACGTGTTATTGGGAGTTTTCCGTCTTTCCATGATGGTCATCGATTTGTACTGCCCCGAGGTCGAGCACATGGAACCTTTGATATGCTCCCTCGGAGTCAATCTTCGAACTCTGCTCCGAGCTTCTCGAGGTCGGGCGCGGAATGCTACAGTGGCCTCAAAATCGGGCTCTCCAATTTTGGCCGTATACACATCTATTACAAAATATTACTCCTATTACCTTGTTTCCATTGCACTGCATCATATTCATGTAAATTAGAATGTATAATAGGAGCAAGGAGATAAGCACCAGCTTTCTGAATTATAACTTTCTGAGAAATTCCAAAAAAGCTAGCAATTAGTGCAATGGGATTTTAATTTTCAGTAATGCAGGGATAAATTAAAGAGTAGAATCAAGAGATATGTTCTCAAAACCAAAACAAAAACTCACCAAGTAATGGTAGATTTAGAAATTATATAAAAAAACAAAGTTTTTCTATCAATTTTCTGTTTGATCAATAAAGGTATTACTTAATCAATAGCGAACAAATTACAATTAAAAGCAATTTACATGTCCACCATAGGTTCCAAATAACCCCTTTCTTACCGAGGAAGAGAAGTTAACTACCTTAAATCAATAATATGTTATATAACTTCAATGTCACTGCTCATCCACACTTTTCTTTCTATAAACTGTGAGAGCCATTGCATACTTACCCTACCCTCTTTAACAGGTTTATCTTTAGATGATCATTTTCATCAGTTTTTTAAATCTTATTATAAAACCACTTTCATTTTCCTTCACTCTCTTTATCTATATACCATTAGTTCTAGACACACGTTGCATAAATATACAACCTTGACGTAGAAATTCTATAAATACACAAGAAAATATTTATATGAGTTGTTTTGTTGACAATAACAACAATAAGTAAAAAGATGGCGAAATTACAGAGCAAAATCAACAAAAGGGGGATAAATGTCAAGTGCTTACAAGGTTCGTGGACAATAGATATAGTTCTCTTTTCAACAGATATAACTTGCATTAAGTAGATGAATTTGACGTTGTATTAAATTATTTGAATGAATCTAGTCCATAATTGATGAATTACTCATGCAGTTGTTCAAATTCTCCGGATCCTTTTATTGTATTTAAGGGTCATGTTGTTTGGTTTATATAGGAATGATTTTCTAACCGTATAGATTTTTAATTTTATACGGTTATTTTGGTCTTTCAATCTGTTACTTTGAGGTGTCCCACTTATAATATAAAATTATATTATAATACGATATGATGAGTTCATACTATGTTCGTTAGGACCCAAAAGGGAAAATTAACATCCTGGAGCATGAGATTGACGTATTCTAGAGAGGCTTAAAGTATATTTCTCATTCCACAATCTAAGTTTACATTTTAAATGACATTGCACGGAGTATATCTACAATTTTCTAAAAAGTCATCTTCAATCCAACATGAAAGCGAATTAATCGAAAGGGTTTCTAAAACGTGTACAATAACGGTGAATGTATAGCAACCCATTATTGGAATTATTTCTTTCATGAATATTGTGAATTATTTATTAGCACAACATTTAATACAACATCATTTAATGGGAGGTATTTTTAATTTTAGGTAGAGGGTAATTTGGTCATTCAATTTTTAAAAGATATTTTAGTAAACTAATTTCACCTAAAAGTGTTCATAGTATGATATGACATGATGATTTGTAGTTAATCCCAGTAGACTTATAAAGAGCACTTACAAAGCAAAAAACACGCTGAAGAAACAACAAGACTAAGTAATTTATATATGGGTGTGCATTCGAATCGGTTTATCGATTTCGATTTCGAATTTTTTTTTATCGAGTTATCGATTTCGATTTTGTCCACTTCGTTTATCGATTTATCGATAAATCGATAAGATATACTAAAAAGACGACTATACCCTTATTCTATATAACCTTTCCTTTACCCTAACTTTTTATTTCCTAATTTCCCCTACCCTTATTATTTCCTAATTTCCCTCCCCTACCCTATTATTTCCTTTCCTCTTCACAGTTCACGCTGACATCGCTTCTTCCCCTACCCTCCTTTTCAGTCTTCACGAGTCACGAAGAAGACAAAATTCACGCCGCTTCTGCCCCTACCCGCTTCTGCCGCTTCACGCCGACGACTTCTGCTTCAGTTCAGGCGCCGACGACTTTTGCCCCTACCCGCTTTTGCCGCTTCAACCCTTTGTTCTGTACTTTTATTCCTTGCTGAGTCGTTGAGGTACATCTTCTATTTATGTGTATTTTGAACTTTTGTTTCTTTTTCTCTTACTTTGCTTAATGACTGCGTTTTTTTTTTGTTGTCTTTCGATCGCTACAATTTGCTCCAGGAAATACAAAATCCATGTTACATTATGTAATTTTGATTTGGGTTTCGTGTCCTGCATCTTTTACTTAAGACAAACCACAACAATTCAAAAAAATAAAATAAAGAAGCTTTGTTAATTTTGTGAATTTGTGTTAATTGCTCATGTTTTACTCCTTTTTTGTTTTGTTTCCCCTGGAGCTGATTGTATTGAAGGAAGTTGACGAATCTTAGGGAAAGAATCAGTTTTTGTACTAAATTTCTGATCTTGGAGCGTGACAATTCGAAAAGAAACAGTTTTTTTGTTCAATTTGATGAAAAGCCTTGGTTAAAGGCATTAGATTTGTGATTTATGAACAATAAATTTAACTTAAAAAGATATGAGTTGAGAAAACCCCACAACCAATTATGAAGACATCTATCTATAACTATCAATTTCTTACTGTGGGATACTGGGATTTGTCTGGTATTGCAAGTGTGCAATTCAGTGATATGTTTAGGGTCTTATGGGATGAGCACATTTTGTTGGAGTCAAACAATATTTTCTTACATGTAAAATTGGGCACACCAAAGTGAGGACGGATACTGAGGTCCAGTTGAACGCTCGTTGTTTCATAGGTATGAGGCAATTGCTTCGATTTTGCCGAACATATTCTGTGACTAGATAAAAGTACATGAAGTTTCCAGCTTTTACCTGCATTGTCTACCTAGAGGAGCCTTTCCTGGTTCCCATGAATAGCATGTTTTATGGATTCTATTGGATTCGTACTTTATTTGAGGATTGGCTTTTTCTTGCAAGTAATTTCTCGGCTGATTTGCCTTTGTAGCATGATATTGCATTTGCTGGATTAAATTTAATCCTGGCAGCAGGGTCTCCAGCAAATGTCAAACTTTTTGTGTAATGTGTAATTCTACTTGTTGGACATTGTCATATGGAGTTTGTGTAATTCTTCAGCAGATGTCAAGTTTGGTGTCTTAAAACTGCTCTGTGCAAGAAGAAGAGCTGCAGATGTCCATTCTGTTTTTTGTTCTTTTCTGTGTCATCTTGAGTTTGTTAAAAAGGTATACAAAGAGCAGGCTAGCCTTGAGCATTTTTTAAGATATTAGTTGGTTTAATATTCAAGTGCACTTCTTTGGTGTGAGATTGGATCTGAGAAATGAAGTACGCACTTTGAAGTATTATTTAATGCTTGGTTTGCTGTTTAAACTTTAAAGTCAAGGTTTCTTCATGATTCATTCTGTTACTCAAGGAACAATAAATTTCTTATTGGTGTAATCGATAACCGAATCGATAAGCCCCAAATATCGATAAATCGAAATCGAAAAAATCGAAACCTTATTGAAACGATAACGATAAGCATATGTATAAATCGATAATCAATAAGTAATTATCGATAAGGGTCAAAATCGAATCGATAAATCGAATGCACACCCCTAAATTTATATGGTTAATTAAAAAAGAGAAACAAAATACTATAGAAACGATAAAGAAATACAAAAGAAAATTAATAATATTAATTCAACGGTAAGAAAGTAGATATAGTATGGCCAATTAATCTCTGTTATCTGGCAGTGTACCGAAGAAGAACCTGAACTTGGAGCAGAGTAACAACTGTATACAATAAACAACGAATTAAATTTATTATAAACTGATAATACGGACAATGTTACACCAAAAATAATAAAACCAATTATTTACTAAAGAAAATTTTACGGCATTTCAAGATCGTTTTCCTTATTAAAAAAATCAAAAGAGGAAAAAAATAGTAACTTTACCACAGAAGCCGTAAACCATCCACCATCAGTTACAAATGAAATTACAGCTTGTTTGGATGATTTTTAGGTACAGGGGCCGGATCCACCTCTTGAAGAGGGGTGGCACGATACCCGATAAAATGATAAAGTTTTTATATATTTATTAATATTTTCTTAAATTAGGTTAATTATTGATCCCTGCCATCCGCAATCCTAAACTAGATAAAGGTGCCACGACTAATAGACTTTTTTGAAAGCTTTTCTCATGTATAAAATTCAAGTTGAACCTTGTTTGACTTTCTCTTTTCTTTGAGCTTTTATTTCCTTTTCTCCCAGTCATTTCTTTTTTCGGCTACCATCGAATTTGTATTTGTCGTTTTATTATTATTTTTTATATTTTTCTTTTAACTATTGTATTATTTTATTTTGTATGTGACCTCTAGCAAGAACACTCAAAAAAGAGACTTCTAAATTTTAAAATTATATAAAATAAGCAATCCTCTCAATTAAATTTTTGAATTTTCTTCTTTAAATCTGAAAAATTGGGTCTTAATGAGAATATTGGATTGAGATCAAAAAAATTTCTATCTTTTTTATTATATCATAAAAATTTGTGTTATGTGATGGTTGTTAGATATAATTTAAATCACTTTACTATAATTTCGTAAGCATTGCTTAAAAAATATGTGATTTATGATTTTGATGTATGGGAAATTGTAGTTTATCTAATTTATGCTTATGGGATATAATTTATCTATGGAAAATATTTTTAAAAAATTTCTTATTCTGATTGATGTAATTCTCTTTTTGAATATGTTATCTTACTTGTGTAAATTAATCTTTAATATACAGAAAAGATGTAATTTCACAGTGAAAATGTTGATACTTATGTTGTTATACTAAGGTGTGATCCTATTTAAAAAATCTAATCACATATTTTTTTTTTATATCTGAGATGTAATTTTTAAATTTTCAAATAAAAAATACCTATTAAGTTGACCCAAATCAACTCAAAAAAACCGAAAAACGTTCCTAACAAATTTTATATTAGTTATTATAAAGTATGCATTAAAGAAAATTTTGGCACCTGCCAACTTCAAATTCTAGATCCGCCTCTGGTTAGGTATCGTCGTAATATATTGTATCGTATTGTATTGTATTGTACTGTGTTATTTGATAAATACAATGTTTGGATAGATTGTGATGTTTGTCATCATTTTCATGGTATCACGCACCAGCAATATGAAGAATAAACTTGCATATTATTAAAAAATATATGATACAGGGTAAAATTATTATATAAAAAGGTATGGTAAATGATGAAATAAAATTATTTAATAATAATGAAGGGTGAGATTGAGAGAACAAGACAAGGTAACGATGCGACCACACCAAATCGGTCATTACGTAAAGTGGCACATTTCGTCGTTATGTAACGACAAATTTAATGATATGATACAATAAAATTTAAGTAACAATCAAAACAAATATCGTATTTAAAGTAACAATATGATACAATACAACACAAATATCGTATTTTGTAAAAACAAATTGAATTTTTTCTTGATTATATAAATAAGCACTTATTTTGGATAAAAATAAAAAAGTAAATTAATCCCTTATAAATTATTGTGGACCGGAGAGAGTACAATACAACAGGTGAGAACCATCCAAACAAGCTGTTAGACATACGAGGAGCAATAGTTTTGCGAATAATGGATTTCCATCTGGGGGCAAAGGAACTTTAAGAGTATTTCAACTTTAACCAAAACCAAGAAAACCAAAATATGTGAAAAGGAAGGCAATGGTATTCACAAACCGGAGAACCAGATTTTATAGTTTTTCTCTTTCTCTGGTAAGATCATTTTAGCAGTTCTCTGCAATTGGCACAATTCCAACAGTTTGTTAAGATTTTGCTGCTTCATTCAACAACGAATGAAAACTATTTTTTTTTTAGAGTCATACCCTAACACCTTCTCAGAGGAGCATGTTTAATGGCCTGCTTGTTAGAAAGTGACATTAATTTGTATAGGGAGGGAGAAAGAGCATTTAAACAGTTGGTTCAAAATTGAGTTCCATATACAACATAGTTCATTTGTAATTGTATGTCTAAAATTTGTATATACCAAAAATAAGCCAACTGATCAATTAAGAAAATGTTTAGCAAGAAAAGGACTACATATCATCATATCCGATAAAAGCCTACAAAAATATGCAATTAGGGCATCTAGCCAACTTCGTCAATTATTTGACTAATTTATGTAAAATAATAGTCAAAACAATTATTAACGAACCTACACTTTCCGCCAAAGAGTTCTCACCAACGACTAATTTTCCTCGTCAACGTCCCATCCATGTAAAGAAGGAGAATGAGAGAATGAAAACAGTCAAATTCCTTATGAATCCAATCAAAATTTACACGAGAAAACCCTAAGCTAAAATGTCTTGTAAGAGAAGAGAATATGAACAGAAGAGGGCGTATCATAAAAGTGTATTAATCTGTACAAAAAGAATGTTACATTTATCTTTTATACAAAGAATCGGGTCGGGTCCAGTTAAATAAAAAATGAATCGGGTCTACTACTAAGGAGGCTGCTCCATCAGTTGTGACTTCTTCCAGTGGGCCTCTTCTACATTGGGCATGTGTTTTGTGTCATGGGCTCCAACACCCCTCCTCAAGCTGGAAGGGGAAACCATTCCAAGCTTGGAAATAAAGGCATGTTGACTGCTGCCCAAAAGGGGTTTAGTAAAAGTGTCAGCCAATTGAAAATGAGTAGAGATAGAATGTAGCGTAATGACCCCAGCTTTCAATGTATCCCGAACAAAGTGACAATCCACCTCAATATGCTTAGTACGTTCATGGAAAACGGGATTCTTGGCGATGTGGATGGCAGATTTACTATCACAAAAAACATCAACAGGAACAAGATATGCCACACCAAGCTCACCCAAGAGTCGAAGGACCCATGAAACCTCAGCAACCAACAATCTGAGTGCCCTGTACTCAGCCTCAGTAGAAGAAAGAGCAATTGTGGGCTGTTTCTTAGACTTCCAGGTGATGGGGCAGCCACCAAGAAACACAATAAGGCCACTAACAGACTGGCGATAATCAATACAGCTTTCCCAATCTAAATCACAGTAACCTTGGAGAGTAAAATCAGGAGAATTACATAACAACAAACCAAGTTAAGGTGTGCCAGCCAAGTACCTCAATACATGATAAGCAACATTCAAATGGTCCAGTCGTGGAGCAGACATGTATTGACTCAAATGTTGAATAGTGAAAGATATGCCAGGCCTAGTATGTTGCAAGAAATTTAATTTCCCTACCAACCTTCTATAAACAGAGGGATCAGGCATCAAATCTCCAGAATTAGTTGACAACTTAACATAAGGATCTAAGGGGGAAACAACAGGAGTGACAACAGAACAGTGATACTCAGAAAGAAGTTCCACAAGAAACTTGTGTTGATTAACCAGAAACTCGTTTGCTTGCTTTACAACTTCAAGTCCAAGAAAGAAATGAATTTCACCAAGATCTTTTATCTTAAACTGATCATCTAAAAACTGTTTCAAGGCAGCAATTTCACATAAATCATCCCGAGTCACCAATATATCATCAACATAAACAGCCACTATAGTCAAGGAAGTCCCATGCAATTTTCGAAACAAAGAATAATCATTAACACTAGGATGAAAACCCTTGGACTGAAGAGCTGAGGAGAGTTAAGCATACCATTGTCTAGAAGCCTGTCTAAGACCATAGAGGGATTTATTAAGCCTACAGGCTAAAGGAGTAGTAGAAGTAGAGCACTGAACAGTTAAACCAGGAGGTATTTTCATATACACCTCTTCATCAAGGTCCCCATGTAAAAAGGCATTGTTGACATCAAGTTGGAATACTGTCCAATTTCTCTTAGCTGCTATGGACAATATGCATCTAATGGTGGTCAATTTGACCACTGGAGAGAAGGTTTCAGTAAAATCTACTCCCTCCTATTGGCTATCCCCTCTAATCACCAACATAGCCTTGTATCTCTCAATAGAACCATCTGCCCGCTGTTTTATCTTGTAAACCCATTTACAAGGTATAGCTTTCTTCCCTGATGGAAGAGGCATTATAGTCCAGGTGTTATTGACATCTAAAGCTTGAAACTCCTTCATCATGGCCTCTTGCCAAGAAGGATTAGATACAACTTGATGATAAAATTGAGGCTCTAGTAAGCAATTAACATCAGAAGAGGGTAAGACATTAGAACCAGAAATAGAGGTGCATACATAATCATTAAGATAAGCAGGAGTTTTGGAAGGTCTACCAGATCTTCTAAGAGTAGGATTAGTATCACATGATGGAGCATTAGAAGAAGATGTAGAAACAGGAGTAGCATCAAGAATATGATCAGACATTGTTACATGTTCAGTGATAGGAGAATGAGAGAGTGGAGGAAACAAAGGAGCAGAAGTAGATGTATCAGAATAGGGAAATATGTGTTCATGGAACACTACATCCCTTGAGTGAAAAATGACTAAGCTGGTTAAATTGAGCAGCTTATAAGCTTTCTTACCAGAACTATATCCAATTAAAACAGATGGAATAGTCCTAGATTTGAACTTATCTTTGTAAGGCATAGGGACAACAGCAAAACATAAGCACCCAAAAGCTTTCAAATGTGCAAATGAAGGACATTAACCATGCAACAACTCAAAAGGAGACTTATGTTGAAGTAGAGGTGAAAGAAACCTATTGATGAGGTAAGTGGCAGTCAAAACACACTCACCTCAATACTTGAGAGGAAATTTTGATTGAAAGAGGAGTGCCCGGGCAGTTTCAAGCAGGTGTTTGTGTTTTCTCTCCACTACACCATTTTGTTGTGGTGTATGTGAACAGGAAGTTTGGTGAAGGATACCTTGAGCAGAGAATTTATTTTTAGACTCATTACTTCCTCCCAACTCAAAAGCATGGTCTGATCTAACAGTTTTAACAGGAAGGAAAAACTGAGTGCTAACCATAGCAATAAAGGATTTCAAAATAGAGAAGCATTGGATTTAGAGGAAAGCAAGTGGATCCAAGTGGCTCTGGTAAAGTCATCTACAATGGCCAGAAAGTACATAAAACCATTATAAGTTTGGGTGTGATAGGGGCCCCACAAGTCTACATGAATCAATTGGAAAGGAGTGGTAGAGTGAATGATGTTTTCAGGAAAGGGTAACCTTTGTTGTCTAGCCATGGGACAAATGGAACAAATAAAAGATTGTTTCTGAGGAAATTTATCAGACAGAAAAGGAATATGCTTCATTTTAGCAAAATGAGCATGTCCTAACCTCAAATGCCATGCTTGATCAATAGACAAGGCAGAAGTAGAAATATTAGCACACACATAAGGATATAAAAGAGAACTGCTCTTATTCATTATATCAACATTGGCAGTTATGGTATTTACAGAGGAATTAGAAGATGGAGTATCACAGTCACAAAGATCATTGGGCTGAAGAATGTAGAGACCCTTATGAAGTCTACCAAGCACCACTGGCTTCTTCAAAAAAGGGCCATGCAACAAAGCACATGCATAGGCAGTAAAGAAGGCATTAAATTTAAGATGGACAAGTAATTGATTTAAAAAGATGAGATTATAATGAAACGAAGGAACGAGTAAGACATTAGGAAGATAAATGGTTGGAGAAAGATAAAGAGAACCAGTACGATTGACCTTAACTTTGTACCCATTAGGAAGAGTCACAAGGTAAGGCAAAGGTAAGGCTTAATATCAATCAGTAAAGATTGGTGAGGGGTCATATGATTAGTAGCACCAGAGTCTATGATCCAAAAGTCATCCTCTACTTTAGTAAAATTGCAAACAGAAGAAACAAAATTACTTAAAACAGAAGTACCTATCAGACCTGCAAAGTTTGCTGAACTAGATGAAATATCTTGAGAGGAAGAAGACATCTTGGACTGTTGAAGTAAATTGAGAAGTTGATCATATTGTTTTTTTTCCAGAATGTTGCCAGCAACGTCAAGTGGAATCACCTTGGAGCTCTCAGAAGCAGAGTTATCATTAGCTCCCATGTCAGGTGGATCAGAAACTTGAGCAAATGCAGCTGACCTTTTGAACTTGGAACCAAAACCTGGAGGGTACCCATTTAACTTGTAACAACTTTCAATTAGATGCTCAGGCTTCTTACAGTATCGACACATCAAACTAGAATTTCCCTTCTAAGTAGGATCAAAATTTATCCTTTAAGTGAAAGGCCTTTGAACTCTGGTACTCTCTCTAGAAGTGTCAAATTGCACCCTTGAATTCATAGGTTTCTGAACATTTGTGCTAAAGGAGGCAGATTCCTTACTAAAATCAGAATTTGAAATTTGAACTTCAGCTTGGCTTTCATCCTCAATCAATCAGGCAAAGGTTGCATTAGAAGAATGTTTCTCCTAACCCCATTGTAGGTTTCATTTAGTCCCATCAGGAATTGATGAACCTTCTGTTCTTCTTCTATCTTCTGAAAAGCCTCTTTACAACCACATGTACAGTCTGGATAAGTAATTGAATAAGCTAACTCATCCCAAAGGTTTTTAATGTGACTGAAATAGGAAGAAATGTTAGAAGACCCCTGGGAAATGGAAGCAAGGTCCTTCCTGATTTGAAACACCTTAGTCCCATTCGCTTTCCCATATCGTTGTTCGATTTCGTTACAGAGTTTTTGAGCAGATTCTGTATATAGCATACTCTCCCTAATCTCAGTGTCTAGACTATTTAATATCCACGCCGTCACCATATCATTGCAACAGACCCATGGTTCAAAGAACACCGAGTCTTCACTAGGTTTGGGGATTGTCCCTGTGATGACCCAAAAGGTCATCCGGTGTATCCTTAGCTAATTCTGTGTTTCGAGGTCATGAAAACCTCCTTATATCTCACCTCGATTTGCATGCGCAACCCAGGCGTGTAGCCGGGAAGCCGTTGAGTGAAAAACTGATAAAAATGATGGTTTTATATGAATTAATTGAATAAAGTTGACTTTGGTCAACATTTTTAGTAAGAGGACTAGGACCCGTGATTTGACGATCCCGGAGGGTCCGTAGGAAAATATGGGACTTGGGCGTATGCCCGGAATCGAATTCCGAGGTCCCAAGTCCGAGAAATGAGTTTGTAAAGACAATTACTTTCTGAAAAATATAAAGGTTTTTGAAAATGAAATTCTATGTGAAACCTGAGAAATCGGGCCCGTATTATGGTTCCGGAGCCCGGAACAGGTTCAATATGATTTATATATGTTATCTGTGAAGTTTGGTAATAAACGGACTTCATTTGACGTGAAGCAGACCTTAAATACTAAATTTAGAAATTTTGGAAGTTTGAAGTATTTCATTGATTTTGAGGTTTAATTTATTTTGGTAATTTGATTACACGAATAAGTCTGTAGGATGATTTTTAGATTGTGTGCATATTTGGTTTTGAGCCCCGAGGGCTCGGGTGAGATTTGGATAGGCGTCAGGGTGATTGTTAGGCTAAAAATCTAGTGTTTGAAGTGCTGTTGCTGGTGTTCAGGGGTTTTCCCTATGCGAACACACTCAAGGGAGTGCGAACGCACAGGGTTATAGAGGTCTGGGTCAGGGTAGTTTTTAGCTTATGCGAATGCACCCCTAAGGATGCGAACGCGGAGGGGTGATCTAGGACTGCTATGCGAACGCACTTGGAAGGTCGCGAACGCACAACATATGAGGGGACCTGGGGGGATGGGGGGTAATTACCCTGTGTGAACGCGGCCCCATAACCGGGAACGCATAGGTCTGTGTAACCAACTCTTCGCGAACGCGGCCTGGGGCCCGCGAACGCGGAGAGTAATTTTGCCCAGCTATTTTAAATGTCCAAAAATAGAATGTATACGGAATTTTTCCACCATTTTCATAAACCTCATCTTCTCCAAAGCTCTTAGGCGATTGTTGAAGCATTTCCTCACCATAATCTCTTAGGTAAGTAATCTTTAACTTGTTTTCCTCCATTTTCATCAACATCTATTAGATTATAGGCCTAAAAACATGGAATTAAGGGTAGAAATTAGGGATTTGGGTAGAGTTAGGGCTTTTTGATTATTTGAGATTTTGACCTCGTTTTGGGATCGCATTTCAAAACAAATTGTATATTCGGGCTCTATCACGACCCGAAATCCCACCTCCAGACCGTGATGGCGTCTAACGCTAAATCCGCTAGACAAGCCAACGTTTTTGGTTAGATTTACTATTTTCTTTATATACGACATTTAAAAGAACAACAATAAACATGAATAAATGGATAAGAATGTGGAAGCTAAGAATTTATCAACTTAATATAATAAATGTTACGAAATTTCTGTACATAAACCCCCAAAACTGGTGCCACAATCTCACGAACAGTCTAAGATTTCTAAAAACAAGAGTCTGAAAATAAACAGATACAACTGTCTAGAAATACAAGATAAGACGGAAGGAAAGAAGTAGATTGTGACGCCAAGGCCTGCGGACGCCTGCAGGACTACCTCGGTGTCGTCGTGGACTGAAGGATACTCCCTCGCTCAGTGTCCACTGGGTCTGGCGCTGTAATCTACACAACATAAAGAAGTGCATGTGTAGCATCAGTACAACCGACCCCATATACTGAGTAAGTGCCGAGCCTAACCTCGGCGAATTAGTGACGAGGCTAGGACACGACATATAACGAATACCTGTGCAGTCCAAATAATATAACAAAGAAGTAACGACAAGAAATAAACAGTTAAACACAAAAACAGGGTTAATGTGCTGGGGAAAAGGGGGCAATAGCTCACTGAAATGACAGAACAAGTAAAAACTAAAATGTATAAATAACTGCAGGAATTAATAACTCTGAATAAATAAGTAAACAGAAACGTCACGACATGTCCCCTCGTGCTATAACCTCACATAACACTCGGCATAGAATGTCCCCTGGTGCATAAATAAATAGTCACTCGGCACGGAATGTCCCCTCGTGCATAAATAAATAATCACTTGGCACGGAATGTCCCCTCGTGCATAACCTCACAATCACTCGGCCCGAAATGTCCCCTCGTGCATAAATAAATAGTCACTCGGCACGGAATGTCCCCTCGTGCATAACCTCACATTCACTCAGCCGGAATGTCCCCTCGTGCATAAATAAATAGTCACTCGGCACGGAATGTCCCCTCGTGCATAGCCTCACATTCACTCGCACGGAATGTCCCCTCGTGCATAACATATATAAAAGCAACAATTTGACAGGAAAATTCAACAATAAGAAACCTCATATGCACAAAAATATTCAACAAGAAGTTCACCTTCCCAGCAAGGGACTCAGCTATAACCAATCTCACTCAGAGGTATAAATTAACAAATATCCTCAACCGAACGAATAATCAATAACATTCTATATCATGAATTACCCTCACTGTATAACTTCCAGAACAACAATTAATTCATATCACATAGAATATTAATGAACACTACATAAGTCATCAAGTTCGACTCACGGGCATGCTTGACCACAACATATAGGTACTCGTCACCTCACCTATACGTTGGACATGGAATAACACATAGCAAATAAGACTCTATATCTATTACCTCAAGCTAAGGTTAGGCCAAACACTTACCTCGGCTCCAAGAATGCAAATCAAGCCTCTAGCACCGCTTTTCCTATCGAATCCGACTCCGAAACAATCGTATCTAGACACAGTTGACTCAAGAACATCAATAATTACTCAACAATTCAATTTCAAAGCCTAATTGTAGATTTCCCAACATTCTTCCAAAAATTCCAAAATTCGACCCCAGGCCCGCTTGGTCCAAACACGAGGTTCGGACCAAAACCCGATCACCCATTCCCCCACGAGCCCAAATAAACAATTTGTTTTGAATTTTGACCCCAAAACGAGGTCAAATTTCCAATTATTCAAAAAGCCCTAACTCTACACAAAACTCCAATTTCTACTCTTTAATTCCATGATTTTTGGCCTAGAATCTAATGAATGTTGATGAAAAAGAAAGAAAACGAGGTTAGAATTACTTACCTAAGAGGCTATGGTGATGAAGTCCTTCAAAAATGACCCAAGGAGGTGCGGAGGAGAAGAAGGTAGTGAAGAATAGTGAAATCCCGTAATGAACATTCTGTTTTGGGCTAAAAATATAACTAGGCGTTTTTACCTTACGCGATCGCGATGGGTGGGACGCGATCGCGGAGTGGCTGAGTTACAAGCTTCGCGATCGTGAATAAAGAGATGCGATCGCAGAGACTACTGAGCTCAACCTACGCGATCGCGACACATGGACCGCGTTCACAGAGTGTATTGGCTACCCAGCCCCCCAGACCCCCTCCTGCTCTATGCATTCGCGAGAGGCTCGTCGCGTTCGCGTTGAGCATACCCACCCAAAGCTCCGCGTTCGCGACCTGAGCTCTGCGATCACGTAGATTAAATATCCGCTCCTTCCCAATGCACATCGTGATCGCACTAAGTGGAGCGCGATCGCGAAGGTCTGAAGACCTGGGCACCAGATACAACAATAAACACCAGATTTTTCCTATGCTTTTGCACTCCGACACCTACCCGAAACTCACCTGAGCCCTAAGGGATCAAAACCAAATATACACAACCTCAAAAACATCCTATGGACTTATTCGAGTAATTAAACCACTGAAATAACATCATAAACATCTAATTAAACCTCAAAATCTATAAAAATTCTCAAAACTTCATAAACTTCCAAATTATCCATTTTTGATCTGAATCATGTCAAACTAAGTTCGTTTCTTACCAATATTTACAGATAACTCAGATAAAACATATTGAACTGCTCCGGGCTTCGAAACCGTAATACGGGCCCGATAACACATGTTTCACATCAAATTTCATTTTCGAAAGCCTTTATATTTTTCAAAAAATAATTTTCTTTAAAAAATTCCTTTCTCAGACTTGGGACCTCAAAATTCGATTTCGGGCATACGCCCAAGTCCCATATTTTCCTACGGACCCTCCGGGATCGTCAAATCACGGGTCCGTTTTACCAAAAATATTGACCAAAGTTAACTTTATTCAATTAATTATTATAAAATCCTCATTTTATCAATTTTCCACATAACAGCTTCCCGACTACGCGCCCGGGCTGTGCACGTACATCGAGGTGATATAAAAGGAGGCTTTCATGGTCTCGGAACATAGATTTAGAAAAAATTACACGGGATGACCTTTTGGGTCATCACAGGCTCGTGGGGGAATGGGTAATCGGGTTTTGGTCCGAACCTCGGGTTTTGATTAATTGTTCGGTTCAGGACTATTTTGTTAAGTTTTACACTTGAGCGAGATTGGTTATAGTTGTGTCCCTTGCCAGGACGGTATTTGTTTCTACTGTTGTTCCCTTGCCAGAATGTTATGATTATGATACGTGTTATTGATTTCCATTTCCAAAATGTTGTTCTTGATATTTTTTGGGTGAGGAAGAGTGTAAAGAACGAAGGGTGATGCCGTGTATTTATTTGTTACATTGTGAGGAAGAGTTTAAAGCACGAAGGGTGATGCCGTGTATCCATTTACTGCATTATGAGGATGAGAGTAAAAGCACGAAGGGTGATGCCATGCCATGATTTTACATTTAAAAGCACGAAGGATAATGCCATGCCCTTTTATTTATTTCTTGTATTGTGAGGATGAGAGTAAAAGCACGAAGGGTGATGCCGTGCACTTGTTTTGGTGAGGATGAGAGTAAAGCACGAAGGGTGATGCCGTGTACATATTTGCTCTGTGTTGTTGTTTCCTGTTGACATTTATTTGTTTATGGTGTTGCCTTGTTCAGCTATTCAGTATTTTTTCCCCTTGTTCCCCAGTATGTTTTTCCCCGTTCTTTTGTACTTAATTGTTTACTTCCTGTCATTACTTTGTTATATATTATTGAATTGCATAGGTATTTGTTGTTTGTCATGTCCTAGCCTCGTCACTACTTCGCCGATGTTAGGTTCGGCACTTACTCAGTACATGGGTATGTTGTACTGATGCTACGCCTGCACTTCTTTATGTTGTGCAGATTACGGTACCAGACCCGATGGACACTGATCGAGGGAGTATCCTTCAGTCCACAGGAGACACTGAGGTAGTCCTGCAGGCGTCTGCAGGCCTTGGCGTCACCTCCTATCTCTTTCCTTTCTCTGTCGTTTCTTTGTATTTATGAGACAGTTGTATATGTTCGTTCAGACCCCTTGTTTTTAGTAATCTTAGTCAGTCCGTGAAGTTGTGTTACCAATTCTGGGGGTTTTGATTAAGGATTTTGTAATATTAATTACTTAAGTTATTGGATTTCATAGCTTCCGTATTCTTATTCATATTGTTCTTGTTATACTTCTCTTTAAATGACAAATAATAAGGAAATAAGTATGTTAACCAGGATATTGGCTTGTCTAGCGGGTTTAACGTTAGACGCCATCACTGTCTCGACGGTGGGATTTTGGGTCGTGACAAGTTGGTATCAGAGCACTAGGTTGATTAGGTCTCACAATTCACGGACAAACTTTGTAGAGTCTGAGGGATCGGTACGGAGACGTCTGTACTTATCCCCCAGAGGCTGTAGAGTTAGGAATAACTTCACATTTCTTCTTCTCTGTCGTGCGATTTGAATTCTAAATGCTAATTGAGTTTCTATTCTATTCCCTCGCAGATGGCGAGAATGCGTGCTTCCTCATCTACCGATCAGCAACCCGATCCTCCTATTGCCGCTCCTACGAGGGGCCGAGGATGAGGCCGTACTAGAGGCCAAGGCAGGGGAAGGGCTCAGCCTAGAGCAGCAGCTCCAGTAGAGGACCCACATGTAGATTTTGCCGGTGAGGTTCCTGCTCAGACGGTTCAAGTTGGACCAGCTCAGGTCCTAGAGGGGTTCATTGACACCCCGATACTTCAGGACGCTCTGGTCCACTTAGTGGGCCTCATGGGGAGCGTGGCTCAGGCCGGTCTACTTCCTACAGCACCAGCCGACTCTAAGGCTAGGGGAGGGCCCCAGAATCCTACTACTCGCACATCTGAGCAGTTGGCCACTCAGTTCCAGACCCCAGCACCTAAGATAGCTGGAGTAACTCAGCCGGGTATTGTAGCACAAGCAGTTGAGGGAGCAGCTATGTCTGCCGATGCTTTGTTGAGATTGGATCGGTTCACCAAGTTATTTCCTACTACTTTTACTGGTGCACCACCAGAGGATCCCCAGGATTACTTGGATGGTTGCTATGAGGTTCTTCGGAACATGGGGATCGTAGAGACCAATAGGGTTGATTTTGATACCTTCCGTCTTTCTGGTACTGCCAAGACTTGGTGGAGGGACTATTGCTTGACCAGACCAGCTGGGTCTTCGCCTTTGACTTGGGCTCAGTTCTCCGAGTTATTCTTGGAGAAGTTTCTACCAGTTACTCAGAGGGGGGATCTTCGGAGGCAGTTTGAGCGTCTCAAGTAAGGATCTATGACTGTTACACAGTATGAGACCAGGTTTATCACTTTGGCTCGACATGCTATCATGATACTCCCCACAGATCGAGATAGGGTGAGGAGGTTTATTGAGGGGCTGGCTCAGCCTATTAGACTTCAGATGGCCAGAGAGTCAGGTATTGATTTTTCATTCCAGGAGGCAGCCAATGTGGCCAGGAGTATTGAGATGGTTTTGTCACAGGGCAGTGGTCAGGTGTCTGACAAGAGACCTCATCATTTCGGCGGTGCCTCATCTGGAGGCAGAGATTCTTTCGGCAGAGGTCATCCTCCTAGACCATACCAATCGGCACTTCAGGTATCCCCCAGTGCACCACCATCTCCTATTAGTGCACCACCTGCTCCTATCAGTGCACCGCCGCTTCAGAGTTTTCAGGGTGGTTATTTTGGTCGACAGGGACAGTTTCAGGGCCATCAGTCTCAGCATCAGAGGTCTTGTTACTTTTGTGGTGTTCCAGGGCACATTTCTAGGTATTTCCCCCGAGCTTCTAGTAGTTCTCAGCATCTGGGTTCCCGTGCTATGATTCCCGCACCAGGTGCACCCCCACCCCCTCAGCCAACTAGGGGTAGAGGTCGAGGTGCCAGAGGTGGAGGCCAGACTGTTAGAGGTGGAGGACATGCTATCAGAGGTAGAGGTCAGCCCGTAGTAGGTCGACCCAGAGATGTTCAGGTTGGAGGGGCTCCGCCCCGATGCTATGCTATTCCTCCTAGGACTGAGGCTGAGGCCTCTGATGCAGTCATTATAGGTATGGTTTCAATTTGCAGCAGAGATACTTCGGTTTTATTTGATCCGGGGTCTACATTATCTTATGTGTCTTCATATTTTGCCCCTTATCTTATTATGCCCCGTGATTCCCTGAGTACTCCTGTATATGTATCTACACCGGTGGGTGATTCTATTGTGGTAGATCGAGTCTACCGTTCGTGCTTAGTGGTTATTGGTGGTTTGGAGACTCATGTAGATCTCTTGCTTCTTGATATGGTTGATTTCGATGTCATCTTGGGGATGGATTGGTTATCTCCCTACCATGTTATTCTGGATTGTCATTCCAAGACTGTGATCTTGGCCTTACCGGGAGTACCTCGATTGGAGTGGAGAGGGACTCCTAGTCATTCTTACGGTAGAGTTATTTGATATATGAAGGCTCGGCGCATGGTCGAGAATGGTTGTCTGGCCTATTTGACATATGTTCATGATTCTAGTGTCGAGGTTCCTTCTATGGAGTCTGTGCCCGTGGTTCGTGAGTTTCCATAGGTATTCCCTGCTGAACTGCCGGGTATGCCACCCGACAGGGATATTGACTTTTGCATTGTGTTAGCTCCGGGCACTTAGCCCATTTCTACCCCACCTTATCGTATGGTCCCGCCAGATCTGAAGGATTGTTTGTTAAGAAGAAAGATGGCTAATTGAGAATGTGTATTGACTACCGGCAATTGAACAAGGTTACTATTAAGAATAAGTATCCTTTGCCGAGGATTGATCATTTATTCGACCAGCTTCAGGGTGCCATAGTTTTTCCAAGATTGATTTTAGATCTGGCTACCATCAGTTGAGGATTAGGGCCTCCGATGTCCCTAAGACGGCTTTTCGCACTCGGTATGAGCATTATGAGTTCTTGGTGATGTCATTTGGGTTGACAAATGCCCCAGCTGCTTTTATGGAATTGATGAACCGAGTGTTCAGGCCCTATTTGGACTCGTTTGTTATTGTTTTCATTGATGATATATTGATATACTCCTGTAGACAAGAGGATCATGATCATCACCTTCGAGTTGTCCTCCAGACTACGAAGGATAGTCAGTTGTATGCCAAATTTTCCAAGTGCGAGTTCTGGTTGAGTTCGGTAGCCTTTTTGGGTCATATGGTGTCGGCAGAGGGTGTCCAGGTAGATCCTAAAAAGATTTCAGCAGTTAGAGATTGGCCTAGACCCACCTCAGCTACAGAGATTTGGAGCTTCTTGGGCTTAACAGGTTACTATCGTCGATTTGTGGAGGGCTTTTCATCTATTGCAGCCCCGATGACCAGGTTGACTCAGAAGGGTGCCCAGTTCAGGTGGGCTGATGAGTGTGAGGTGAGCTTTCAGAAGCTCAAGACAGCCTTGACAACGACACCGATGTTAGTTTTTCCCACAGGTTCAGGGCCATATACCGTGTATTGTGATGCTTCACGGGTTAGACTTGGTGCAGTGTTGATGCAGGATGGCAAGGTTATAGTTTACGCTTCACGTCAGTTGAAGATTGATGAGAAGAACTATCCAGTTCACGATTTGGAGTTAGCAACAATTGTTCATGCGTTGAAGATTTGGAGGAATTATTTGTATGGTGTGTCATGTGAGGTGTTCACGGACCATAAGAGTTTACAGTATCTGTTCAAGCAGAAAGAGTTGAATATGAGGCAGAGAAGATGGTTAGAGCTGTTGAAGAATGATGACATTACCATTCTATATCATCCGGGAAAGGCCAATGTGGTGGTCGATACTTTGAGCCGGAAGTCAGCCAGCATGGTAGTCTTACTTGTATACTGGTCGGGGAGCGACCACTTGCTTTAGATGTTCAGTCCTTGGCCAATCGATTCATGAGACTGGATGTTTCAGAGACTGGCAGTGTCTTGGCTTATACTGTGGCCCGTTCTTCATTGTTTAATCGTATTCGAGATCGACAGTATGATGATCGTCATTTACGTGTTCTTAGAGATACGGTCCGGCACGGAGGTTCCAAGCAGGTTACAATGGATGATGATGCAGTCTTGAGGATGCAGGGCCGTATTTGTGTGCTTGATGTTGATGGTATTCGTGAGTTGATATTGCAGGAGGCCCATAGTTCCCGGTATTCCATTCATCCCGGCGCCGCAAAGATGTACCAGGATTTGCGGCAACATTGTTAGTGGCGGAGGATGAAGAAAGACATTGTGGCATATGTGGCTCAGTGCTTGAACTGTCAGCAGGTTAAGTACGAGCACCAGAGACCCGGTGGTTTGATGCAGCAGATTGAGCTTCCCGAGTGGAAGTGGGAGCGTGTTACCATGGATTTCGTAGTTGGGCTCCCACGGACTCAGAGGATGTTTGATACGGTGTGGGTCATTGTGGATAGGCTGACCAAGTCCGCACACCTCAATCCGGTATCAGTTTTGTATTCTTCGGAGAAGTTGGCAAAGATCTACATGAGGGAGATTGTTCGCTTGCATGGTTTGCCCGTGTCCATTATATCTGATCGAGGTACTCAGTTTACCTCCCATTTCTGGAGAGTACTTCAGCGTGAGTTGGGCACATGGGTTGAGTTGAGCACATCATTTCATCCTCAGACGGAAGGACCGTCCGAGCGTACTATTCAGATTTTGGAGGATATGTTGCGGGCATGTGTCATTGACTTTGGGGGTTCATGGGACTAGTTCTTGCCTTTAGTTGAGTTTTCCTACAACAACAGTTACCAGTCGAGCATTCAGATGGCTCCTTATGAGGCGTTGTATGGTAGGCGGTGTCGGTCGCCAGTTGGGTGGTTCGAGCCAGGAGAGGCTAGATTGTTGGGTTCAAAGTTAGTCCAGGATGCCTTGGACAAGGTGAAGATCATTCAGGATAGACTTCGTACAACTCAGTCCAAGCAAAAGAGTTATGCGGAACGTAGAGTTCATGATTTGGCATTTATGATAAGAGACCGGGTATTTCTTCGGGTGTCATCCATGAAGGGCATGATGAGGTTCGGAAAAAAGGGCAAGTTGAGCCCTAGGTACATTGGTCCATTTGAGATTCTTGATAAGGTAGGGGAAGTGGACTACAGACTTGCTTTACAGCCGAGCTTATCAGCCGTGCATCCAGTTTTTCACGTATCTATTCTTCGGAGGTATATTGCCGATCCATCTCATGTACTTGACTTCAGCGGTGTCCAGTTGGACAAGTATTTGACTTATGAGGAGGAGCCGGTAGCCAAATTAGCTCGACAGGTTCGTCAGTTGAGATCGAAGAGTTATCCTTCGGTTCGTGTTCAGTGGAGGGGTCAGCCTGTTGAGGTAGCTACCTGGGAGTCCGAGTCCGATATGCGGAGCCGATATCCCCATTTCCCCCCCGATTCAGGTACCTTTTTATGTCCGTTCGAGGACGAACGTTTGTTTTAGAGGTGGAGATTGTGATGACCCAAAAGGCCATCCGGTGTATCCTTAGATAATTATGTGTTTTGAGGTCGTGAAAACTTACTTATATCTCACCTCGATTTGCATGCGTAGCCCGAGCGTGTAGCCGGGAAGCCGTTGAGAAAAAAACTGATAAAAATGATGATTTTATATGAATTAATTAAATAAAGTTGACTTTGGTCAACTGTAACGACCCGACCAGTCGTTTTGACCAATTTCACTTTGCTCAGTTGTTTATGGGCATGAGTAGCTCCGTATGATGTGTTTTAACTTATGTGAAGCATCGGTTTTCGTATTTCAGGTTATCCGGAATTGATTTGGGAGAATGGTCTCAACTAGAAGCTCTAATTTTGAAAGGTTTGACAAAGTTTTTGACTTTTGAGTAAACGAATTCGGATTTGGATTTTTATGATTCGGTTAGCTTCGTTGGGTGATTTTAGACTTAAGAGTGTGTCTGGAAAGTAATTTGGAGGTCCGTGGTAGAATTAAGCTTGAATTGGTGAAAGTTGGAGATTTAGAAGTTCTTAGGCTTGAATTCGACGTAGATTTGGTGTTTTGGTGTTGTTTTAGGTGTTCCAAAGGTTTGACTAAGTTCAAGTTATTTAATGGGACTTTTTATTATGTTCGTACGGGGTCCCAAGGAGTTCGGGTGAGTTTCGGATAGGCTTGGGCTGTGTTGTGCTCGTTTTTCTTATGTTTCGACGTCGTTTCTTCAAGAATAAATGATATCATATTGAACAACTGAGCTCCGATTTCTGTTTTGAAAGAAGCATTAGATCCGTATCGTAATTAGGGACCTGTAGCAAAAAGAATCGACGAATTTGGACATCGTATGAGGATTTTATGGTCATTTTACCAAGGTTGTCAGATTTTTCAGGTTAATTACGAAATTATCACTGACAGCGTATTAAAAATCTTCACTATTTGCAAATATTGAAACCTATATATCTCCTTCATTATAAGGTCAAATTGAGTGATTCAGAAGCCTAAATTGACTAGAATTTCACTAGGAATCCATTGGAAGCATAAAACGTGAGTTTTCAGAATTGTTTGACATGAGAACCGAGGCAAAATAGCTGGAGAGAAATATACAAAATGAAGGTTTGTTCTTTCGGTCATATTTTGAGTTGGGGAGCTCGGATTTGGACGATTTTGGAGGCGAATTTCACCATATGGATTGGGGTAAGTGTTCTATACTAGTATTTTTGCTTATATTTCATGAATCCATGTTCGTTTTTGGGATTTGATTGATGATTTCAAAGTGAAATTGAGAGATTAGGGCTTGAGTTTAAGAGACCTTTTAGAGGTGATTTGAGGGGTCAAACGGACTCCGATTTTAGAGTTCTTTATATGTACGGACTCGTGAGATGATGATGAACATTTTGGTATAAAGTTTGTCGAGTTCTGAGATGCGGGCTCGGGGGTCGGGTTTTGACTAATTTCGGGTTTTGTGCATAAAGTCGATATTTTTGATTGCGTTTTCTTCCCTTAGCATATTTTGATGTGAGAAATCTGAATTTGATAGATTTGGAGCACTTGGAAGTTTATTCGATGGGAAAACGTGTTGCGGAGTAGCTTTTCGGGCTAGTTTGAGGTAAGTAATGTCTTTAAATCCTGTCCTGAGGGTATAAAACCCCGGACTTTACATCCTTTCACGAATCTTGGAATGCAAAGATTGGAACTTTGGAAATATATTCCCTATTTAGGAAACTATTGAGTTGCGAAACCGATTTTTAAGCTTATGCTTAATAGATTGATATATTTTGATATAATTTGGGCTGTAAGCCATGTTTGGGGCCTAGTGCTGATCTGTTTACCCCTTGGGGGCTGTTTTTACTATTTTTCCTCACTTGATATGTTATGATTTTCACTCAGTCTGTTCTTGAAAATTGTTTTGACACTCAGAGTATTTTTGATACTATTTCTTGAAAATGAAACACTATTTTTGGGTCGAGAACCCGGTATATTTATGGCCCGAGAGGCATGTTGAGAGTGTCTGACTGAGTGAGGCTGCGGGCCAATGTTTTGAGGATGATATGATATGAGAGAGGCCGAGGGCTAATATTGTGAGTGATTTATTCCATGATGTGGCTTGTAATAGCGCTTCGGCTGTAGGAGCCCCTCCGGAGTCTATACACACCCCCAGTGAGCGCAGGTACCTACTGAGCGATGTTGCCCGCGGGGCTAGTACTGAGTGATTGTGAGGTTTCCTGATGGGCTGATACTGAGTGATTGTGAGGTTGCATGATTGGCTGATACTGAGTGACTGTGAGGTTTCCTGATGGGCTGATACTGAGTGACTATGAGTTTGCCTGATGGGATGATACTGAGTGGTGGTGAGGTGCTGAGGGAAAATGTTATGAGAAATGATTATGGCCCGAGGGGCAGATTTATGATTATTTTACTGAGTTTGACTACGATTCACTTCGTTTTTCAAACTGATTTTTACCGAGAGTTTTACTGAGATATATTGAAAATTATACTTGTTTCAAAGGATTTCTGGAAATTGGTTTTCGAACTTACGTATTTGACTAATACTTTATGGTGACTTGGTGTTTTACTGTTTTGTGAATTGGTGTATCTGTGCTGTGTGTTTCGTAATTCTTAGACTGTGATTTATTTTCATTATTACTGAGTTGGCGTACTCATCACTACTCCCTGTGCTCTATGCACAGATCCAGGTACCGGTTCAGAGCAGTAGTCGTCCGAGTTAGTTGTTAGCAGATTTACAGGATTTCGAGGTAGCTGTTCAGCGTCCGCAACTTCTCTATTTCCCTTCCTTATTTAGTATTAGTATTTTATTCTTAGACTTTGTCTATGACAGTAGCAGAGTTAGTTTATTTCGTAGATGCTCATGACATGTTGACTTCGGGTCTTGGGGACGGTTGTAGACTGTTATCTTGATTTTTTTGTTTAAAGATTTCAAAATTTATATGCGTATTATGTATCGTTGAAAATAAATTGAGATATTTGAAAAGAAAAATGTGAAAATTATGAGTGTTGGCTAGCCTAGTTCCACGATAGGCGCCATCACGGCCGGTTAGGATTTGAGGTCGTGACAAGTTGGTATCAGAGCACTAGGTTACATAGGACTCAACGGTCATGAGCAGGTTTAGTAGAGTCTTGCGGATCGGTACAGAGACATCTGTACTTATCTTTGAGAGGCTGTAGAACCCTTAGGAAACATTCCACATTCTTAAATTCTTATCGTGCGAATCCACTTTATTCAGCCAAAAACGTAACTCTTTGAATTCCTTTCATGTATTCGAATGCGCACGCGAGCGCTTGGTATCAGTTGTGCGTCGGCGGCTTGTGAATTCCATGGGTGAGATGTGATTTTTAGCATGTTGATAATGGGCCAGTCGGAAGGACTTGAGGTCGGATTTTGTCTGTGACATGAGTGCTGAGATTTCGTGGTGTGAGCACACGTATTTGGGGACTTATATGTCCGTTAGTGTCCTTATTGATGGAACTTTGTGACTAGATGAATACATGGTGAGTGTGATCGGATAGTTAGATGTATCCAGGTTGTTTGATTGTGACCAGAATGAATTGGCGGGAGATGTGGCAAGAACCATTTATTATTTGACTTTTGTATTGAGTTAGAATATGGCTTCGAGTTATGAGTATTGAAGGACCTCTCGTGTAGTTTAATTGTGGAGTGAAGTGGGTTTTCCTGTTATGTTCTGAGTTCCTGTGATGTCTTTTGAGCTGACCAATGCCCCAACAACGTCTATGTATTTGATTGCCGGTGTATTCGGCCGTGTTATAACTCCTTTATTATTGTGTTCATTGATGGCATCCTGTCGTACTCTCGTAGCCAAGGATAGCATACTCGGCATTTGATGATGGTATTACAAGGATATAGGGAGGAGAAGCTTTGTGCGAAGTTCTCCAAGTGTGAATTGTTGGCTCAGTTTAGTAACATTCTTGGGACACGTGGTCTCCAGTGAAGGTATCTATGTGGTCAGACGAGTGTGAGTAGAGCTTCCAGAAGCTCAAGAATTCCTTGACCACAACTCTAGTGTTAGTATTGCCATCAGCTTCAAGTTCTTGTACCGCTTAATGGGATGTCTCGAGGGCAGGCAGTGGTTGTGTTGTAATGTAGGAAGGTACAGTGATAGCGTGATAGCTACGATTTTCGAAAGTGCATAGGGAGATATCATTTTGAGGTTAAGCAGGCAGGGGTATTTCCTGCGGGTTTTCCTGAGGTGTGTAACCCTTATGTTTATCTGTAGTGAGTTCTCTCTATCAGTAAATGATGTATGTTGCAACTTGAGTTTAGATCGCTTGTGAAAGTTGGCATGACCATTTCAATGGTGAATGCGAGATTTGCGTACGAATTGAGGGTTTGATGGTTTGGGTCATATGAGTGTATGAAGGATTTAGTTGAATCTCACCACAGTATGGTGGCAGTGATAGCGTATGGGCATCGTGAGTTAGTGTTTGTCTTGATCTTTGGCTTTAAGCCAAGTAGGGGAGTCCGTTAATGATAAGTTGATTGCACGAGTATGCGTTGTAGTGGTAGGATCGAGGTATATTGGTGAACCAAATATGATCTGCATAGGTGGAGTCTGGGAATGGCTCGAGTAATAGGAAATTCTTCGATACAGGTTGTAGTGTACTTTACGGATAATGGAATTTATTGAATGATTGAGTTGTACTTGAAAGTGTGGTGTGTGCAGTGTATGAGTTGCTTGTTGCTTCAACTGTGTGGGTTACTTTCTTAATATGTGGTTTGCAAGCGGGGTCAGGTCGTTCTGGTTACTTGGTTAGTGTAATTGAGATTGCGTAGAGTGGGTGACTCTCGATAAGGGTTCTGATGGTTCAAGGTTTTTTGTAACAATTGGAAATCTTCGAGATGTGTAATTGGCTAGAAACTGAGATTTACGTTAGAGTGTGTAAACCATATAGATTCTTCATATCAATATCAGAAAGGTGGAGGTAATGGCTTTAGTTTTGCAGGAAGTCTCTTCAGGGCAAGAATTTCTAATGTGGTGCTTTGGGGATATTTGAGAGAGTATTCAGCTGCTTATGAGCCTTAGACGGTATATCTTTATGCTCAGGTTTCGTGTGGTGAGTTTGGATTGAGAATTGCGGTATTAGGGCAATAAGGAGTATCAATTCGAAGGTAAGCCAGGAGGAAGCTTGGATAAATAGGGCGGCTTGGTGGTAGGTCGGATCGGCATGATAAAGGAAATTACTAGTTTCTTGAGTATGAGGTAAAAAGGTTTTACAGGTGCTTCTTGGCAATGTTTTTGAGTTTTGGTGACCTGCGTAACTTGGTTGAGTTAGAAGGATTCAGTCCTGGTGGTTTGGTGTTGTACAAAGGTGATTCAGAGAGTCCTTGATGGTTTCTACCACGGTCAGAGATGTATATTTTCTACTGGCGTGAGGTGTAGGTGATGTATAGTGATCTTACTTCTAAATGGGATCAATTGGAAAGTTCTTGGCTAGTTGGGTATGTAGTTGCTTGTGGCTCGGAAGGGATCATGAAGTTCTCATATTTATCATAGGATGGCAAGGCGTATGCGGTATGTTGTGTAGAGTTAGGAATTGCATATGTGAGATCTCGGTTCAGTTCTGGAAGGAAGGTCCAAAAAATCTTCGGTAGCATTGGTTGTTCAGATGACTAGGTAGATGATATCATTATTGGGTGGCTTGATGAGGGTATACATTTTAGAAAGGGCAATGTGTGGAGTTAAGGGTGCTTCTTTAGTATTGTGACGCTCTCTTGTTGGATCGACTGTTGACATTCGAGTTTGCTTGGGGGCATAGAAGAATTATATGGGTATCCCTCATGGAATGATTGAGTATTGGAGACGTGTTATATATTCGAGTGGTGCAGCTGGGATCAGATACGGTAATTGGTGCGCTTTATGGATTTTGAGACTGGGAGTTCTCATGAACATGTTATTTTGTGGTTATAGACTGTGAAGATGCGAGCAAAGTTAGTCAGGTGTTAGCTATGTTCCATGACTTAGTCATTGTGAACTTTCAGGGAGTTATCTATCCGTTGTGGGTGACCAGAGATGATTTAGAGTTATTGATAGGCCTTGTATGGGTGTGTGTCCTGCAAAAAGTTGGAATTGTTGACTCCGAATTGCTATGGTTGAGGATGTACCATTCGATTATCATTAAGCTTGTTCGTGTTTCGGAAGTGATCTATGAGTTACCTTTCGGTGGTTCGAAGAGTTGTGATCGTTGGTTATATGTGCATAGGGTGTGGTTCTATTGGGGCTTTATAGCGAGATTTGAGTAAGGTAAGTAATGGGTGTTTTAGGATTGAGACGTATGGATTATGTTCTTTCTGGTCCGTATGGCATGGTATCGTCCAATTTTCCCCATGGTTATGGCAATTCACTTTGAGTACTTGATGTCGAATGGTGCCTGATTATTGATCTTGAGCAAGGTGGCTTGAAGTATTTCATGTGAACCAGCATTTGTATAGGATCACTCCTTGTAGCAGAGTTAAATAGAGGTATGATCCTTGGTGTCAGATTCGCGTGATATGGTTTCACGATGTGTGTCAGGCTCTTAGCATGGTGTTGAGATGGTACTTGTTAATGGCAGGATAGTCCTCTCGTGTGAATCTTTTCTATGATTTGAGTTCGTGGGATGTTGCTATTGAGTGCCCGAGTTGCACAATTTATGGCTCTGGATGGTATAGTGGTATTGATGTTGATCAGACGAATGGTTACTAGGTTCTGCGTGTTCCTTATATCATTGGTAGTATATGAAAGTGTTAGAACGAGGCTTTGCTTGATAGAGATTATTTACCGGTATTGGGTTGTTATAAGCAACTATTGTGATAAGGAGTTATCGCCATGAGTGCTTGAGTCATGAAGTGTATCATGGTATTTCATCTTGGGTTACAGATATGACTTGTTACGGTGTGCTCAGACTTATTTAGTTTATAGTCGTGGGATTCTGATCTTGTAAATTGATTCAGAAGTGAAAATGTAGTTCTAAGGTTTATGGGTCAAGATTGGATTTCGAAATTTCAACTGTGCTATGCTATTGGACCTATATGGGGTAGGGTGACGTGGGACCACCTCCGAATATGTGCATGGTAGGTTACACGACAATTTTGATGGTTTTCGAACAACTCTGGACACGTTCGAGGACGAACGTATGTTTATGACTTTCATCAACTGTAACAACCCGACCAGTTGTTTTGACCAATTTCACTTTGCTCGGTTGTTTATGGTCATGAGTAGCTCCGTATGATGTGTTTAACTTATGTGAATCATCGATTTTCGTATTTCAGGTTATCCGGAATTGATTTGGGAGAATGGTCTCAACTAGAAGCTCTAATTTTGAAATGTTTGACCAAGTTTTTTACTTTTGAGTAAACGAATTCGGATTTGGATTTTTATGATTCGGTTAGCTTCGTTGGGTGATTTTAGACTTAAGAGTGTGTCTGAAAAGTAATTTGGACGTCCGTGGTAGAATTATGCTTGAATTGGCGAAAGTTGGAGATTTAGAAGTTCTTAGGCTTGAATTCGACGTAGATTTGGTGTTTTGGTGTTGTTTTGGGTGTTCCGAAGGTTTGACTAAGTTCAAGTTATTTAATGGGACTTGTTAGTATGTTCGTACGGGGTCCCAAGGAGCTCGGGTGAGTTTCAGATAGGCTTGGGCTGCGTTGTGCTCGTTTTTCTTATGTTTCGACGTCGTTTCTTCAAGAATAAATGATATCATATTGAACAACTGAGCTCTGATTTCTGTTTTAAATGAAGCATTAGATCCGTATCGTAATTAGGGACCTGTAGCAAAAAGAATCGACGAATTTGGACATTGTATGAGGATTTTATGGTCATTTTACCAAGGTTGTCAGATTTTTCAGGTTAATTACGAAATTGTCACTGACGGCGTATTAAAAATCTGCACTATTTGCAAATATTAAAACCTACATATCTCCTTCATTATAAGGTCAAATTGAGTGATTCAAAAGCCTAAATTGACTAGAATTTCACAAGGAATCCATTGGAAGCATAAAACGTGATTTTTCAGAATTGTTTGACACGATAATCGAGGCAAAATAGCTGGAGAGAAATATACAAAATAAGGGTTTGTTCTTTCGGTCATATTTTGAGTTGGGGAGCTCGGATTTGGGCGATTTGCGAGGCGATTTTCACCATATGGATTGGGGTAAGTATTCTCTACTAGTTGTTTTGCTTATATTTCATGAATCCATGTTCGATTTTGGGATTTGATTGATGATTTCAAAGTGAAATTGAGAGATTAGGGCTTGAGTTTAAGAGACCTTTTAGAGGTGATTTGAGGGGTCAAACGGACTCTGATTTCAGAGTTCTTTATATGTACGGACTCGTGAGATGATGATGAACATTTTGGTATAAAGTTTGTTTGAGTTCTGAGATGCGGGCCCGGGGGTCGGGTTTAGACTAATTTCGGGTTTTGTGCATAAAGAGCTTTCTTGCCTTATTATATTATGGGAGTACAATGTTTATGGATAGTATGTTGCATTGGTTAAAACTTTAACCTCACATCAGTGCCTAGGGCCTACTGAAGCGCTGCAGATCCTAGCAGAGTATCATGAATGAAGGCCTAAGTGATGCTCATCAGATATTTTTGATTGGGTTTTCTTCCCTTTGCATATTTTGATGTGAGAAATCTGAATTTGATAGATTTGGATCACTTAGAAGTTTATTCGAGGGGAAAACGTGTTGCGGAGTAGCTTTTCGGGCTAGTTTGAGGTAAGTAATGTCTTTAAATCCTGTCCTGATGGTATGAAACCCCAGACTTTACATCCTTTCATGGATCTTGGAATGCAAAGATTGGAACTTTGGAAATATATTCCCTATTTAGGCAACTATTGAGTTGCGAAACCGATTTTTAAGCCTATGCTTAATAATATTGATATATTTTGATATAATTTGGGTGGTAAGCCATGTTTGGGGCCTAGTGCCGATCTGTTTACCCCTTGGGGGCTGTTTTTTACTATTTTTCCTCACTTGATATGTTATGATTTTCACTCAGTCTGTTCTTGAAAATTATTTTGACACTCAGAGTATTTTTGATACTATTTCTTGAAAATGAAACACTGTTTTTGGGTTGAGAACTCGGTATATTTATGGCCCGAGGGGCATGTTGAGAGTGTCTGACTAAGTGAGGCTGCTGGCCAATGTTGTGAGGATGATATGATATGAGAGAAGCCGAGGGCTAATATTGTGAGTGATTTATGCCATGATGTGGCTTGTTATAACGCTTGGGCTGTAGGAGCCCCTCCGGAGTCTATACACACCCCCAGTGAGCGCAGGTACCTACTGAGCGATGTTGCCCGCGAGGCTGATACTGAGTGATTGTGAGGTTTCCTGATGGGCTGATACTGAGTGATTGTTAGGTTGCATGATTGGCTGATATTGATTGACTGTGAGGTTGCCTGATGGGCTGATACTAAGTGACTATGAGATTGCCTGATGGGATGATACTGAGTGATGGTGAGGTGCTGAGGGAAAGTGTTATGAGAAATGATTATGCCCCGAGGGGCAGATTTATGATTATTTTACTGAGTTTGACTACGATTCACTTCGTTTTTCAAACTGATTTTTACCGAGAGTTTTACTGATATACATTGAAAATTATACTTGTTTCAAAGGATTTCAGGAAATTGGTTTTCGAACTTACGTTTTTGATGAATACTTTATGGTGACTTGGTGTTTTACTATTTTGTGAATTGGTGTATCTGTGCTGTGTGTTTCGTAATTCTTAGACTGTGATTTATTTTCATTACTACTGAGTTGGCGTACTCATCATTACTCCCTATGCCTCTGTGCACAGATCCAGGTACCGGTTCGGAGCAGTAGTCGTCCGAGTTAGTTGTCAGTAGATTTACAGGATTTCGAGGTAGCTGTTCAGCGTCCGCAACTTCTCCATTTCCCTTCCTTATTTAGTATTAGTATTTTATTCCTAGACTTTGTCTATGACAGTAGCAGAGTTAGTTTATTTCGTAGATGCTCATGACATGTTGACTCCGGGTCTTGGGGACGGTTGTAGACTGTTATCTTGATTGTTTTGTTTAAAGATTTCGAAATTTATATGCGTATTATGAATCGTTGAAAATAAATTGAGATATTTGAAAAGAAAAATGTGAAAATTATGAGTGTTGGCTAGCCTAGTTCCACGATAGGCGCTATCACGACCGGTTAGGATTTGGGGTCGTGACATCAGCATTTTTGGTAAGCGGACCCGAACCCGTGATTTGACGGTCTCGGAGGGTCCGTAGGAAATTATAGGACTTGGGCGTATGTCCGAAATCGAATTCCGAGAAATTAATTTTTAAAGAAAATTATTTTCTGAAAAATATAAAGGTTTTTGAAAATGAAGCTCTATGTGAAACTTGAGTAATCGGGCCCATATTATGGTTCTGGAGCCCGCAACAAGTTCAATATGATTTATATGTGTTATATGTGACGTTTGGTAATAAACGGACTTCGTTTGACGTGAATAGGACCTTAAATGCTAAATTTAGAAATTTTGGAAGTTTTGAAGTATTTCATTGATTTTGAGGTTTAATTCAAAGTTTATGAGGTTATTTTGGTGATTTGATTACATGAATAAGTCCGTAGGATGATTTTTTGGTTGTGTGCATATTTGGTTTTGAGCCCCGATGGCTCGGGTGAGATTTGGATAGGCGTCGGGGTGATTGTTAGGCTAAAAATATGGTGTTTGAAGTGATGTGTCTGGTGTCCAGGGATTTTCCCTATGCGAATGCACTCAAGGGAGTGCGAACGCACAAGGTTATAGAGGTCTGGGGATTAGGGTAGTTTTTAGCTTATGCGAACGCACCCCTAAGGATGTGAACGCAGAGGGGTGATCTAGGGATGCTATGCGAACGCACCTGGAAGGTCGCGAACACACATCATAGGAGGGGACCTGGGGGAGGGGGGTAATTACCTTGTGCGAACATAGCCCCACAACCGCGAACGCACATGTCTGTGTAACCAACTCTTCGCGAATGCGGCCTGGGGCCCGCGAACGCGGAAAGTAATTTTGCCCAACTATTTTAAATGTCCAAAAACAGAATGTATACAGGATTTTTCCACCATTTTCATACACCTCTTCTTCTCCAAAGCTCTTAGGCAATTTTTGAAGCATTTCCTCACCATAATCTCTTAGGTAAGTAATCTTTAACTTGTTTTCTTCCATTTTCATCATCTATTAGATTATAGGCCTAGAAACATAGAATTAAGGGTAGAAATTAGGGATTTAGGGGTTTGATGAGTTGGTATTTTACCAACTTATATCCTCTAAATATTTAAACTTTGGTATAGTTTTGATAGAAAACTAGGGCATTTTCTAAGAACTTTTGGCAATTTTCAGGTATCATGTGATTTGGAGAAGAAATGAAAGAAACCACGTCAAAATGGGAAAAAATGATGAAAAATGACTGAAGCCATATACTCTTCGCGATCGCAAGGTCTGGCCCGCGATCGCAGAAGGCAATGACAATGTGAACTGCGATCGCAAAGTGGTTTACGCGATCACGGAGATGGAATAATATACCAGCTCTAAAGTTTTCTACGCGATCGCAAATATAGTCACGCGATCGCAGAAGCTGGAGAGTTCATTATACGCGATCGCAAAGTGTCTTCACGCGATCGCAGAGCTTCAGAAACTGGGCCAACGCGTTCGCAAACGGCGTTCCGCGATCGTGGAGAATAAAATCTGGGCGAAAAATTGGGCAGTTTTGACATTTCACAATTCATCCCCAACCCATTCTTATACACGACTTGGCAAATCTTTTGGCATATCATTGGCTTTGTAAATATATTTTTGAGAGAGAAGAACAAGTCTTGAAGCTAGGGCTTGCACACACACTTGAGATTTGAAGATTTCACTCTTGTGGTTAAGGTTTTCTTACTCATTTATGTTTGTTTCTTCATTTCTTTGCTTTGTATTGAATATTTAAGTGTGTAGTATTTATTTCCAACACTTGAATCTTGTTTATGGAAATTTACATACTTAAAGTGTGGATTAAATACCTTGTTGTGCTTATGTATTGAATGATTTTTATGTATTTATGAAGTGAGTTATTGTTACTTTAATTATTTTTTTTCTTTAATGTTTCCAGCGGGATTAGCTAACCCTAGGACTCGCCCATTAACTCCAAATTAATTTTGGAAAAGATAATTTGGTTGGAAAGATTAATTAACAAGAACTTGAGGCTTTAACCCTCATTTTATAGATTCTACCTACAGATAGGATTGAACTACTTGTAGCCATATCCGGGTGTGCTTAATCTATTAATTGGGTTAGAAATAATTCAATTAAGAAGTCTTGTTAGTCTTTGGAAAAAGCTAATTAAGAATTATTATCCGTGGCTAATTAACATAAACTCGCTCATATTTGTAAAATCGTGAAATACATTGGATCGTTACTTGAGTGTAATTCCCAAAGTATCCATACTTGTTGCCATTGATCATTTTACTTTCTTTCTAGGTTAGTTTATATTTTCGCATTTAGTTATAAACAATTTCAAAACCAAAATCTATTTGTTTGGCATCGCGCGATAAGTGATAATTCTCGTACATTCCTAATCGCCTCCATATTGTTCTCTGTGGGATTCGAATCCAACCTTTTAGGGTTACTATATTTGACATCGATCGCTTACACTATTTTAAGGTGTAATTTGAGCGTATCAAATTTTGGCGCCGTTGCCGGGGAACAATATGGCGTAATTTAGGTTGTTTGAGAAGTAAGCATAAGTGCTTTGATCTAAACTTGTGAATATTTGTGTAATTATTTTTCTTGTTATTTTCTTAATTTTTGATATAAAAAAAATACGGCATCTTATAATGAAAATTGGTCGGATGGTAGTTGTTCGTACTTTGATGACCCTTGTCCTTATTGTGGAGGACCACACTCGTGGCAAAATTATTCAAATTCTCCCGGGGATGGATTGTGCGCACAATCTCAAACTCATGAGTGGAGTATTTGTGATAGGTTTGGTTGCCAAAATGGTCATCGGTACGATTGTGTATATTTTGTCTGTCCCTTCCCCAAGCCCCCACTATGATGAATCTACTTTTTGTGATGGAAACTTTAGGGGTGAAGAAGTGGAGGAAATTGAGCATGGTCGAAATGGAGAGTTCAAGCTCATGTTGAAGTGTTTATTTGAGGGAGGACACGATGAGCAAAATGCCTTGGAGGAGCTTTTGGAAAATAGTCTCCAAAATGGCTTGACACTTGCACAAAACCAAGTAGAACTCTCAAATGCTAAAAATGAGAAGATGCTGCTCATGTCGGAGGCCATTCTTGAAAGTGAGGAATCAAGACTTGAACATCCTCCAACTGACTCCATGACTGTTACTGATGCCAAGAAAAATAGGGAATTAGAGTCAACCGGGGTGATTGAAAATTTGGTTGAAATTGACTCTAATCCGGGGGAAAACGAGGATGTCAAAGTCTGGAAAAATTTGCAAGTTGGAAGTTTGAAGGCACATTCCAAGCATTTTTCAACATTGGAATTGTGTGGTAAAACGAAAGTTGAACTACACGAATCAATGGAGTGTTGCGAGGAGGAAAAATTCATACCATACATCTTGCAATTTGAGGAAACAAGAGAGCAAAATGACATTCCTCACATGAGAGCCAAGAAGTGCAAAATGAAGAATTCAAGGCTTGGCTCGGTCATCTATTTACCACCCCCACCGTCCGTGGTCACAAGCTTGATTCCAAGATAGGTGCCCAGTTCATATCGTCCAAGTGGCGAGAAAAGTGGTAAAGTTAACTTGCGTCGTGCCACGACGTTAAATGCGGCGCTTGGTGGGAGGCAACCCATCGTTTTTAAAATTTTTGGTCGTTTTTGAAATTTCCCTTTTTAGAATAGCTTATTATATTTTTTCTAACCAATCTGCCAAGTTTCAGAATTTTTGGAGGTGATTTGAGCAGGTCGGGGTAACCGGGTGACCAAACGCAGTGCAAAAGAAGCAACAAAAATCAATGGGCAACACTGCCTCAGTATGCGATGCCCATGTCTCCATTCTGCGATCGCAAATGTGCTTCTTATGGCAAAAATGCGATCTTAGAATTCACACATGAAAGTGCACCAAATTCTAATGCATCGCGATCGCAAGAGACGGTTCGCGATCGCGAAGCTTTGAAAATTTTCATGCTCTACGGGACCGCTTGAACCCACTCGCGATCACATCCCTGGGAGAAAATAACGCACTGCGATCGCGGTGTTACGTTCGCGATCGCGGGGGAATAGGTAAGTTGAAAAAAAAAATTAAAACACTGAGATTTTTTTTACTCACCCACTTTTTGCTGTAAACTCAGAACGAAAGGAAAATTTTCCCTGCTCCTCCAAGCCCCTGTACCACGCCCAAATCAAGTTTGCTTCATCTTCTTTGCATCCTTTGGTCATCACTCTCCAGGTATGTAGATTCCTAACCCTATACTTCATCTATTTTCAACTTTTTTTTTGTGGAACACATAGGATGGGAAGCCCCAATTACAAATTCTAGGGCTTAAAATTTTGTGAAATTGTTAAAGGTTAGTGTTAATATCCTTGTGTTCTTGCTTGCTGTGAGAGCTTGGTTGAGTGCAAGTGTGATAAATTTTGTAATTTTGGGGTAATTAGTTATGTTTGGGTGGTTTAAATTTGCTGAGGAAAAAGAAGCCCCACTTCTGTTTGTTGAAATGCTGAGGTGATCTGAAAATTGGCGATGAAGACGACCTTCGCGATCGCGGTTCAATCTCTGTGATCGCGTAGGTCTAATTCCACTAGGGTCATAGGTTACTCTTCGCGATCAAAATAATCTATCTGCGATCGCGTAGCTTCAGCACTTGGGCAGCAACAAATTGTTCAACGCGATCGCGTGAACTGGGTTGCGATCACGAGGCTTCACATCATTTGTTATCCGCGATCGCGTACCAGTTTCTGCGATCGCGATTCATTATCGCCCAGGCAGCAAACCAGTAAACCTACAAAATACAGTTTCAAATTCTTTTTGAACTATTTCGTTGGCCTAATTACCCCTAAATGCATTGCTTTAAGTGCCCATATGATTGTTTGACAAAATCTCTCTTTTTGTAAGCACTTTGCACTCTCAAAATGGACTCAACACCAACTGAAAATGCTCAAATACCCGTTGCACAAGCTGCCGCAGAGGACTACTTTGATGCCACCACCTTCTCTTCCCTCAAATGCTCTGAGCGATATGACAAGCAGTTATCCATAGGCATGATTAGGGAACGAGGCATCCTCCTGACAGACCTGGAGAGACGATGGCCCGAGTTCCAGGGGCGACTAATAACTAGTGGATGGATTTGTTTTGTAGATGATCCTAGGCCTGCAAACCATGAAGTCGTCCGCGAGTTTTACGCAAATGCTTTGGAGATGGACTTTGCTAATGAGTTGATAGTTACTATGAGGGGCAAAGAAGTCCGGTTTAGTCTTGAGGTAATCAATGCACACTAGCATCTACCCAATGTTGACAACCAGGTGTACAGAGATCGACCCCAAGAGTTGGGTACCCAATGGTACATTGATCATTTTCATGGTGGACAGGTACCCAACTGGATCAAAAATCACTCCAGGATCGAGTCTTCAGAGTTTACTGCGGAGGCCAAAATTTGGCTCTCCATCATCTGTGCTCGCATAATGCCTTCCAAGAATGAGACTGAGGTAACAATCGAAAAGGCGAGAGTGATATGTGCCATCATGGAGGGCATTCCGGTGAATGTCGGGCGGATCATTATTGATGAGATATCAGAGGTGGTAGCAAAGCAAACCAAGAGCCTATTCTTACCGTCCCTGATTACCTAGCTATGCTATGATGCCAGGGTGGTGCCAAAGCCCACAGAAAAGGAGAGACATTCGGAGAAGCTCATCCATCCGCTGTTGAGGAAGGGATCTGGAAATGCACAGAAGAAGCGGAGGATTGATGTAGCCTCTCCCACCTTTGGCCAGTTCACGGACACCATTGAGATATCTGATGATCCTGCAGCTTCCCTTGGGACTTCCACAACTATCACACTACTGGATCAGGGGCCGGTTACTCTCAGGTACATTTCTAGACAGGTCTATGGTGTGGAGACACAGGTACGCCATCTTGTAGCTGGCCTCCCTTCTGTCCCACCCGGAGAGGGTACTTCTGCAGGTTCAGCTAGCCAGGCAAGGCTCCCCGACTGTATTCGACCTTGCCAAGGAGCAGCAAGCCATCAAGGACAAGCTGGGAAAGATTGAAAGGAGGCAGCGGAAGCAGAAGGAATATGAAAAGAAGAAGAGAAAATTCCTCACCAAAATCATGAGCACATTGAGGAAATTCTGTGGCCCGGACGAGGCTGAGGATGAGGATTTCGAGCTTGCACCTCCCACCTCTTCCAGTGATGAGTGATGATATTCAGGGAGCACCCCCTTCATTTTCTTCTTATCTTGCATAGTTGCATTGAGGACAATGCAATATTTTCGGTTGGGGGTGGCCCTTATATGATTGTGTGGAACATTGTGAACTTGTGTAGGTTGGTGAATATTTTTAGTTTATTAAGGATATTTTTTTAAGTTAACACTTTCTCGTTCTTTTTATAGTTTCTTGTTTTGGTTTTATTTTTGTTTATATATAGTAGCATTAATGAAATTCCTTGGTTTTTCTTTTTACCACGGTTCTTTTCCAAGGAAATTATTTTCGTTGAACCGGGTGACTTTTCCCTTTGATGGATGGCGTGACAATTTTCTTAAGGGATGGGTCTTGTTTAGGTTTTTTTTTAGAAAGTAAATAATTTTTTTTAAGTAGCCTAGTTGTGCATAAATTGGTTTTTGGGGTGTAAATCTTGTGCCCATAAGCCAACATGTGACTTGTTTGGTACTAATATGATTTAAACCTTGGCATATGAAGTTTTTGAGCTTTCAAATATAAAAAAAAACATATGAAATAATAAGAATGCTCCTTGTTGTGATTTTAGATTCTAATTTTGGCTCTTTGACTGACTAAATAGCTTTTTAGGCTACTTGTAACTTCCTTGAGTTTCATTGGTTTCAATTGGATTTTGGATTTACATTCCACTTGAGTTTTCATGTGCCATGTGTGGTGAGCTTTAGTTGTCAAATTCTTTTGCATCATTTGTAGTCTAGAACTTGCCCGGAATGTGCTTCAAGGCGAAATCTTAGACTAATTTGGCTTGAAAAATGATATTAGGCCTTCCTTGGACCATTTTTGTGCCTAAATTTCCTACCCATGAATTTTCCCTAGTCAATCCTTTTGAGCATTTTAACTTTTTCTTTGGCAACCATGTTACAAGCTTCTTATTGATTTTCTTGTAGAATCATACCTCCCTAAGTAATTTAAAGTATGAATATAGGCTAAAAGCCTAAGTTTGGGGGTGGAGGTTGAAAAAGTTGTGATATGGAGGCTTCTAAAAAAAGTGAATAGTGTTGTAAAAAAAATAGAAGAAAGTTTGAATAAATTGGAAGACTAGGTGAATAAAAAAATAAAAAATAAAACAAAAAGGGGAGAAAAGAGAAGAAAGGGTGGAAAGATTCTTGAAGGAAGTGTACTTTGATTGTTGCAAAAAAATGTAGTGCTTAGGGAGGTTTGAATCATTCTTGTGCCACACCTTGACCAAAAGCCTAAACTACAACCCTTTAAGTCCTAGTTGATTTTGAACAAAGTATGTCTACATTAGTGGAGAAACACATAAAAGGCAAGCCTATGGTACTACTTGTGTGCATTTGAATATCTTTGTGAGTGAGAGAGTTGAGTCTTCTATTTGACATCCCTTCTATGTTTGAATTGCAATTTTTGAGTTTGGGCTTTTCTCTTAAAGTGTGAGGGAACATGAGACTCGAGTTGTGAATTTAATACCGTTTTCAATTGGGAGGAATGAGCGAGGGAAGAAAATAGTCATAGAGAGGGAAATTTTGAATCTCTAGCGTCATGAATTGGTTGTTACTTTGATTAATGTAGTCTTTTGAAAATGAGACAAAATGTGCAAACAGTTAATGATTCATATGCCTTGGATTAATTGTTGGTACCAACCAAAGTCATTAGATTGAGCTTGAATTGACCTTTTTTTGACTTGAATTGATACTTAGTATGCCATGGAGCTTAAATGATGAGTTGCATAATTGTGTTCTTAGTTTTGAATTGCTTGAGGACAAGCAATAGTTTAAGTTTGGGGGTTTGATGAGCTGGTATTTTACCAACTTATCTCCTCTCAATATTTAAACTTTGGTATAATTTTGATAGAAAACTAGGGCATTTTCTAAGAAGTTTTGGCAATTTTCAGGTATCGTGTGATTTGGAGAATAAATGGAAGAAACCAAGTCAAAATGGGCAAAAATGATGAAAAATGACTGAAGCCATATACTCTTCGCGATCGCAAGGTCTGGCCCGCGATCTCAGAAGGCAATGACAATGTGAACCGCGATCGCAAAGTGGTTTACGCGATCGCGGAGAAGGAATAATATACCAGCTCTAAAGTGTTCTACGCGATCGCAAATATAGTCACGCGATCGCAGAAGCTGGAGAGTTCATTTTACGCGATCGCAAAGTGTCTTCACGCAATCGCAGAGCTTCAGAACCTGGGCCAACGCGTTCGCAAACGGCGTTCCGCGATCGTGGAGAATAAAATCTGGGCGAAAAATTGGGCAGTTTTGACATTTCACAATTCATCCCCAACCCATTCTTATACACGACTTGGCAAATCTTTTGGCATATCATTGGCTTTGTAAATATATTTTTGAGAGAGAAGAACAAGTCTTGAAGCTAGGGCTTGCACACACACTTGAGATTTGAAGATTTCACTCTTGTGGTTAAGGTTTTCTTACTCATTTATGTTTGTTTCTTCATTTCTTTGCTTTGTATTGAATATTTAAGTGTGTAGTATTTATTTCCAACACTTGAATCTTGTTTATGGAAATTTACATACTTAAAGTGTGGATTAAATACCTTGTTGTGCTTATGTATTGAATGATTTTTATGTATTTATGAAGTGAGTTATTGTTACTTTAATTATTTTTGTTCTTTAATGTTTCCAGCGGGATTAGCTAACCCTAGGACTCGCCCATTAACTCCAAATTAATTTTGGAAAAGATAATTTGGTTGGAAAGATTAATTAACAAGAACTTGAGGCTTTAACCCTCATTTTATAGATTCTACCTACAGATAGGATTGAACTACTTGTAGCCATATCCGGGTGTGCTTAATCTATTAATTGGGTTAGAAATAATTCAATTAAGAAGTCTTGTTAGTCTTTGGAAAAAGCTAATTAAGAATTATTATCCGTGGCTAATTAACATAAACTCGCTCATATTTGTAAAATCGTGAAATACATTGGATCGTTACTTGAGTGTAATTCCCAAAGTATCCATACTTGTTGCCATTGATCATTTTACTTGCTTTCTAGGTTAGTTTATATTTTTGCATTTAGTTATAAATAATTTCAAAACCAAAATCTATTTGTTTGGCATTGCGCGATAAGTGATAATTCTCGTACATTCCTAATCGCCTCCATATTGTTCTCTGTGGGATTCGACCCCAACCTTGTTGGGTTACTATATTTGACATCGATCGCTTACATTAATTTAAGGTGTAATTTGAGCGTATCAGTAGAGATAGGGCTTTTTGATTATTTGGGAATTTGATATCGTTTTGGGATCGGATTTCAAAACAAATTGTATATTCGGGCTCGTGGGGGAATGGGTAATCGGGTTTTGGTCCGAACCTCGTGTTTGACCAAGCGGGCCCGGGGTCGATTTTCGGAATTTTAGGAAGAATGTTGGAAATTCTATAATTAAGCATTGAAATTGAATTGTTTAGCATTTATTGATGTTATTGGGTTAATTATGTCTAGATACGATCGATTTGAAGTTGGGTTTGAAAGGAAAAGTGGTGCTAGAGGCTTGATTTGGATTCTTGGAGTCGAGGTAAGTGTTTGGCCTAACCTTAGCTTGAGGGAATAGATGTTGAGTCATATGTGCTACGTGTTTATCCCATGTTCAATGTATAGGCGGGGTGACGAGTACTTATGCATTGTTGTAAAGCATGCCCGTGAGTCGGTCCCTATGAAATATGCGTTTTCCTTCGTTATTTACTGTGTTATGAAGTAGATTTCATTTTGGAGGTTATTCAATTGTTAGAAATACTTGGTTGTGAACCCTGTTGATTAATTGTTCGGTTGAGGACTATTTTGTTAAGTTTTACACTTGAGCGAGATTGGTTATAGATGTGTCCCTTGCCGGGACGATATTTGTTTTTCTGTTGTTCCCTTGCCGGGATGTTATGATTATGATACCTGTTATTGATTTCCCTTTCCAAAATGTTGTTCTTGATTTTGGTTGGGTGAGGAAGAGTGTAAAGCACGAAGGGTGATGCTGTGTATTTATTTGTTGCATTGTGAGGAAGAGTGTAAAGCGCGAAGGGTGATGCCGTGTATTCATTTATTACATTGTGAGGATGAGAGTAAAGGCACGAAGGGTGATGTTGTGCCATGATTTTACATTTAAAATCACGAAGGATAATGCCGTGCCCTTTTATTTATTCATTGCATTGTGAGGATGAGAGTAAAAGCACGAAGGGTGATGTCGTGCACTTGTTTTGATGAGGATGAGAGTAAAGCACTAAGGGTGATGCCGTATACATATTTGCTCTGTGTTGTTGTTTCCTGTTGACATTTATTTGTTTATATTGTTGCCTTGTTCAGCTATTAAGTATTGTTTTCCCCTTGTTCCCAGTATGTTTTTCCCCGTTCTTTTGTACTTAATTGTTTACTTTCTGTCATTACTCTGTTCTATATTATTGAATTGCACAGGTATTTGTTGTTTGTCGTGTCCTAGCCTCGTCACTACTTCACCGAGGTTAGGTTCAGCACTTACTCAGTACATGTGATCGGTTGTAGTGATGCTACACCTGCACTTCTTTATTCTTTGCAGATTACAATATCGGACCTGGTGGACACTGATATCCTTCAGTCCACAGGCGACACTGAGGTAGTCCTGCAGGCGTCCGCAGGCCTTGGCGTCACCTCCTATCTCTTTCCTTTCTCTGTCGTTTCTTTGTATTTCTGAGACAATTGTATATGTTCGTTCAGACCCCTTATTTTTGGTAATCTTAGTCAGTCCGTGAAGTTGTGTTACCAGTTCTGGGGGTTTTGATTAAGGGTTTTGTAATATTAATTATTTAAGTTATTGGATTTCATAGCTTCTATATTCTTGTTCATATTGTTCTTGTTTATTACTTCTCTTTAAATGCCAAATAATAAGGAAATAAGTATGTTAACCAGGACGTTGGCTTGTCTAGCGGGTTCAACGTTAGACGTCATCACGGTCCCAACGGTGGAATTTCGGATCGTGACAGTTCCATTGATTATCCCCAATTTATTTTTACATGATATTCCAATTAACATGCTTCGTCTCCAACCCCCATAGCCCGTTCCATTAAAGGTCTTAGTGACCAAAATTGTTCCAGGTGAATCAGACGGGTACAAGTACAAGGGGTGTGACAGTTCAACTGAAGAAGACATAGTTGAGGTTGAAGAATTAGGGGCAGTAGCCATTGAAAATTTAGGTTTGAACAAATAATTAGGGCTTTTAAAAAATCACTCAATTCTCACAGCTTGAATCAACAAACTAATTACCAATTGATAGCCGAAACTGAAAAGAGAAAAGAACACTTAACTTCGAACCTTGCTGAGAAAACAATAGAACTCCACCAAATGAGAAAGAATCTGACAAACTCCAAAAAAATAATTGATGGAATCAAACTCTAACCGAAACTCAACAAGGGTACCATCGATCGATGCGGAAATACCAGGTCTACGAGCTCTCGTGCTCTGATACCATGAAAACAGTCAAATTTCTCATGAATCCAATCAAAATTTACACGAGAAAACCCTAAGCTAAAATGTCTTGTAAGAGAAGAGAATATGAACAGAAGAGGGCGTATCATTAAAGTGTAATAATCTGTACAAAAAGAATGTGAAATTCTACATTTCTATTTTATACAAAGAATCGGGTCGAGTCCAGTTAAATAAAGAATGAACCGAGCCTACTACTAAGGAGGCTGCTCCATCAGTTGTGACTTCTTCAAGTGGACCTCTCCTACATTGGGCCTATTTTTTGTGTCATGGGCTCCAACAGAGAAAGCAGAAGAAGAAAGAGAAGTGTAATTAGGTGGACAAAGGGAAGCGATCCTTTGAGTTTTTTTTAACTGAATAGATTAATGTAAAAAATTTAAAAATCTCAAAAAATGAGGAAAAAGATAAATTTAAATCCTGGCTTAGACATCACTTATCTACAATATATTAAAAACAGGAACCTATTTAGTTAAAAGTTAGATTACTATTTTACCCTTCTTTTAATAAATTTGTACCAGATTGCCTTTCTGTTAAAAGAATCTCATTTTAATAAAGAAAAACCCTCACATTACCTGCCCTCCGAACAGACGCAACTTCAGCAATACGCACCTTCTCTATGAAAGATCATCTTCCCAACAGTTGCGCCGCTTGATTTTCTACTCTTTAAATCAACAATAAAAGAGTTTCTACTGCAGTATTGATTACTAGCCAGTCAAATTGTGTCTTTTACAATGTAGTGTTAGCTATACTTTAGTGCTCATACCAAAAAAAAAACTTTAGTGAAAATGCATATGAAACTAAACCTGGAAATTTTCAAGAAACAGAGAACTAATCTGCCCCACTATTTTCAATCTCCTGAGTTGAGATGCGCATTTTCTAATGTCTTCTTGATTGTCCTGTCTTTCCTTAGCAATGATTGTCGTGCGACAGATAGCAAATTATTGGAAGAATTATTTTCGGATGAAGGAGCGGTCAAAGAGATCCGCCAGATTTTGACAAGAAAAATCCTAGGAAAAATCATCTCCTATATTATTGATCAACATGTAAAAGATGAAAAATTCCAGCAAAATTCATACATTTGTGAACAAGTTGTTGACCATTTTTATTATTTACTCCTGAGGGCTAGGCGAATCAAAGTCTTCACAAGCCCCCGTCTTTTTCTCAAACGAAAAAGTTCCTAAATCTACAAGAGCTAGCAGAGATGGTTAACGCAAGTTTAGTCAAATCATATTTGTGGACTTTAATGGAAAATATACATTTAACAACAAATATGAGAGCAAGAGCAGATCCAAATTTTCGTAATTTCTTACTTCGTGTTGGTAATGGGGAAGAGCAAACAGTAAAGGATAATTTGATACTTCTTCCAGAACAAATAGTTATCAAGCACAATAATAATGGTAAAGCAGAGGAATGCTTGATAAGAGAAATATTTCCATCACTACATGAAAATGCCAGTTCTGCGCAGTTCATAACAGAAAGGGCTATCTTAGCAAGTAGAAGTGAATTTGTAGATCAACTAAATGAAATGTTGATAGCTAAGTTTNGTGTAGATATATATATATATATATCTACACGTGCGTTGCACGTGTATTCTATATACATATACACAGTGGCGGATCTACATGTGGTTTTTGGGTGCTCAAGCACCCATTATCTTTGACAAGATTAGTAAATTTATATATGTAATTATAAAAATATTCAGATAAATGTTGAGTGAGTACCCATAACTAAACTCCTTTTTTCTCTTCTTTCAGAATTTTTAAAAATGAGCACCCACGACTTTACAATTCTGGATCCGCTACTGCATATACATACATACATACATATATATTTGTAACATATCTCTTTACTAAAATATATTTCATATCATTTAAGAAAGAAAAACTAAAGATACATAAACTAAGAATGATCAAAATATTTGGTAAACTATTGTCGAAGAAATGATTATTTAACCCACAAAGGAGTAAATTAGAAATCCGTCGACAGAATTTATTTGCCATATGTTCCCTGGACTCAAAGTTTTAGCAATGTCAAAGGCACATAAACTAAAATATGAATAAAGTAGAAAAATGATTCTACCATAATAATAGTTAAATATTTAGAATCTTAAAAATAATGCATAAACATAAAGATATGTTAGTTTATCGGCATGTGCAGTGCACATGTATGCCGAGTCTTATAGTACATCATTTTATAATAGAAAATCAATAGTGTTCCTTTACAACTCATCCTTGTACCGTTGCATAAGCCATTTGAGGGTCCAAATTTTTAAGTAGCGTAATAGGTGTATTTCTTTCAAACTAACATGTTCAAGGAAGTATAGATATATCTAATTTCTTATTAGTGTTTANAATCTCAAAAAATGAGGAAAAAGATAAATTTAAATCCTGGCTTAGACATCACTTATCTACAATATATTAAAAACAGGAACCTATTTAGTTAAAAGTTAGATTACTATTTTACCCTTCTTTTAATAAATTTGTACCAGATTGCCTTTCTGTTAAAAGAATCTCATTTTAATAAAGAAAAACCCTCACATTACCTGCCCTCCGAACAGACGCAACTTCAGCAATACGCACCTTCTCTATGAAAGATCATCTTCCCAACAGTTGCGCCGCTTGATTTTCTACTCTTTAAATCAACAATAAAAGAGTTTCTACTGCAGTATTGATTACTAGCCAGTCAAATTGTGTCTTTTACAATGTAGTGTTAGCTATACTTTAGTGCTCATACCAAAAAAAAAACTTTAGTGAAAATGCATATGAAACTAAACCTGGAAATTTTCAAGAAACAGAGAACTAATCTGCCCCACTATTTTCAATCTCCTGAGTTGAGATGCGCATTTTCTAATGTCTTCTTGATTGTCCTGTCTTTCCTTAGCAATGATTGTCGTGCGACAGATAGCAAATTATTGGAAGAATTATTTTCGGATGAAGGAGCGGTCAAAGAGATCCGCCAGATTTTGACAAGAAAAATCCTAGGAAAAATCATCTCCTATATTATTGATCAACATGTAAAAGATGAAAAATTCCAGCAAAATTCATACATTTGTGAACAAGTTGTTGACCATTTTTATTATTTACTCCTGAGGGCTAGGCGAATCAAAGTCTTCACAAGCCCCCGTCTTTTTCTCAAACGAAAAAGTTCCTAAATCTACAAGAGCTAGCAGAGATGGTTAACGCAAGTTTAGTCAAATCATATTTGTGGACTTTAATGGAAAATATACATTTAACAACAAATATGAGAGCAAGAGCAGATCCAAATTTTCGTAATTTCTTACTTCGTGTTGGTAATGGGGAAGAGCAAACAGTAAAGGATAATTTGATACTTCTTCCAGAACAAATAGTTATCAAGCACAATAATAATGGTAAAGCAGAGGAATGCTTGATAAGAGAAATATTTCCATCACTACATGAAAATGCCAGTTCTGCGCAGTTCATAACAGAAAGGGCTATCTTAGCAAGTAGAAGTGAATTTGTAGATCAACTAAATGAAATGTTGATAGCTAAGTTTCCTGGTCAAAGCAAGACATCTATTAGTTTTGACTTTGCGAAAGATGATACCAACAACTACTATCAAGAAGAATACCTGAATACTTTAATACCAAATGGCCTTCATCCACATAGGTACATTATTAAACACATAATGTCACTGAAGTTTCTCTTAATCTCTTTCTCTCTCTCTCTATATAAGTATATATGTATACTTTTGTATTTACAAAACCAAATAAATTATGCATATTTATAATTCTTTAAATAGGTTTTCAAAGAAAATGCGCCTATCTTGCTACTTAGAAATTTGGACCCTTCAAATGGCTTATGCAATGATACAAAGATGATCTGTAGAGGATTTGACAACAATGTCATACATGCCGAAATTACAACGAGTCAATATGCTAAGAAGCATGTGTTTATTCCAACAATCCAACTCAGTCCACCTGAAAATGAAGGATATCCTTTCAAGTTCGTGCGAAACAATTTTCAGTACGCTTATGTTTCAATGACAATAAATAAAGCATAGGGTCAAACATACCCAATGTTGGATTGTATCTACCACAACATGTTTTCTCACATGGACAACTTTACGTTACACTTTCAGGAGAGATATCAATGTCTACAACAAGAGTCTTGCTTATGATAGAACAACCAAAACGGACAAAAAGAACATACGCGCGGAATAATCTATAAGGAAGTATTAGGTGAGTTACATTTAACTACAAATATTTAACATCAAATTCATAAATATGTGTTCAAATCACATGTATCTAATTACATTTTATTGTTCATCTTTGTAGATTCAGAAGAATAATTTAATTAACGATGATCTCTACTTATCACTCAAAAAGAGTTATATTACATTCTATCATGCATACATACTTGATAAAAACTTCTTCCTAGTAATTTAGATGTTACTTTACAATAACGTGTACTAATGAACCCNCAGTGGCGGATCTACATGTGGTTTTTGGGTGCTCAAGCACCCATTATCTTTGACAAGATTAGTAAATTTATATATGTAATTATAAAAATATTCAGATAAATGTTGAGTGAGTACCCATAACTAAACTCCTTTTTTCTCTTCTTTCAGAATTTTTAAAAATGAGCACCCACGACTTTACAATTCTGGATCCGCTACTGCATATACATACATACATACATATATATTTGTAACATATCTCTTTACTAAAATATATTTCATATCATTTAAGAAAGAAAAACTAAAGATACATAAACTAAGAATGATCAAAATATTTGGTAAACTATTGTCGAAGAAATGATTATTTAACCCACAAAGGAGTAAATTAGAAATCCGTCGACAGAATTTATTTGCCATATGTTCCCTGGACTCAAAGTTTTAGCAATGTCAAAGGCACATAAACTAAAATATGAATAAAGTAGAAAAATGATTCTACCATAATAATAGTTAAATATTTAGAATCTTAAAAATAATGCATAAACATAAAGATATGTTAGTTTATCGGCATGTGCAGTGCACATGTATGCCGAGTCTTATAGTACATCATTTTATAATAGAAAATCAATAGTGTTCCTTTACAACTCATCCTTGTACCGTTGCATAAGCCATTTGAGGGTCCAAATTTTTAAGTAGCGTAATAGGTGTATTTCTTTCAAACTAACATGTTCAAGGAAGTATAGATATATCTAATTTCTTATTAGTGTTTATGTGATGACCCAAAAGGTCATCCCGTGTAATTTTAGCTAAATTTGTGTTCCGAGGCCATGAAAGCCTCCTTTTATCTCACCTCGATGTGTGTGCGCATCCTAGGCCTGTAGCCGGGAAGCCGTTAAGTGGAAAATTGAATAAATATTGAACTTATGATAATCATTTGAATAAAGTTGACTTTGGTCACCATTTTTAATAAACGGACCCAGACAAGTCCGTAAGAAAATATGGGACTTGGGCGTATGCCCGAAATTGAATTCCGAGGTCCCAAGTCCGAGAAATGAAAATATAAAGGCTTTTGAAAAATGAAATTTGCTGTGAAACCTGTGTTACTGGGCCTGTATTGTGGTTTCGGAGCCCATAAAAAGTTCAATATGTTTTATATGAGTTATCTGTTAAATTTGGTAAGAAACAAACTTAGTTTGACGTGATTCGGACTAAAAATGGATGATTTGGAAGCTTATGAAGTTTTGAGAATTTTTATAGATTTTGAGGTTTAATCCGATGGTTACGGTGTTAGTTTGGTGGTTTAATTACTCGAATAATTCCATAGGATATTTTTGAGGTTGTGTGCATAATTAGTTTTGATCCCCGAGGGCTCGGATGAGTTTCGGGCAGGTGTCGGAGTGCAAAAACCTTAGGAAAAATCTGGTGTTGCTGCAGAATCTGGTGTCCAATTGTTCCTTCTTCGCGATCGCGGTGCTTTGCATGCGATCGTGATGAGTCAGTCGGGGAGGGGAGTAAATAACCCTACACGAACGCAGGGCCTTGGCCGCGATTGCGGAGCCTGGGGGCAGTGCTCTATGCGATCGCGGAGGGCCACACGCGAACGCATAGTGCAAATGTGAGTCGGGGCTGGGTACCATTTTATTCCCTATGAACGTGGACCCTGAGCCGCGATCGCGATGTTCCGTGTCAACAATCTCTGCGATCGCATCCCTTGCTTCGCGATCGCGTAGGTCTAATCCCAGCACTCTCCGTGATCGCAGTGGACCTGTCGTGATCGCGAAGGTCATTTTCGCCCAGTTATTTTAAGTGTCAAAAACAGAATGTTTCATTACGGGATTTTGCAAAACTTCATAAACCCTCTTCTTCCCCAAACCCCATAGACGACCTTTGAAGAGCTCCATTACCATAGCCTCTAAGGTAAGTATTATAACCTCGTTTTCTTCCATTTTCATCAACAATTGTTAGATTCTAGGCCTAAAATCATGGAATTAAAAGATAGAAATTGGGGTTTTGGGTAGAGTTAGAGCTTTTGATTATTTGGGGAATCGGACCTCGTTTTGGGGTCGGATTTCAAAATAAATTGTATATTTGGGCTCGTGGGGGAATGGGTGATCGGGTTTTGGTCCGAACCTCGTGTTTGGACCAAGCGAGCCCGGGGTCGAATTTTGGAATTTTTGGAAGAATGTTGGAAAATCTATAAGTAGGCTTTGGAATTGAATTGTTGAGTAATTATTGATGTTATTGAGTCAATTGTGTCTAGATATGATTGTTTCGGAGTCGGATTCGAGAGGAAAAGCGGTGTTAGAGGCTTGATTTGCATTCTTGGAGTCGAGGTAAGTGTTTGGCCTAACCTTAGCTTCAGGGAATAGGTATTGAGTCTTATTTGCTATGTGATACTCATGTCCAATGTATAGGTGAGGTGACGGGTACCTATATGTTGTGGTCAAGCATGCCCATGAATCGAACTTGATGATTTATATATTTCATTGATATTCGATGTGTTATGAGGTAATTGTCATTCTGGAAGCTATGCCTTGAGGGTAATTCATGATGTAGAATATTGTTGATTATTCGTTCGGTTGAGGATTACTTGTTCAATGGTACTTCTGAGTGAGATTGGTTATAGATGTGTTCCTTGCCGGAACGGTAGAATTCTTGTTAAACATTTCCCTGCATTTAAGGTTCCTTATTGTTAAATTTTCCTTTCTATTGTTGCTTTCATATATGATATGCACGAGGGGACATTCCGTGCCGAGTGATTGTGAGGTTATGCACGAGGGGACATTCTGTGCCGAGTGATTATTTATTTATGCACGAGGGGACATTCAGTGCCGAGTGATTTGTGAGGTTATAGCACGAGGTGATATGTCGTGCCATTTCTGTTTATTTATCTGTACAACATTATTAATTCCGGTTGTTATTTTACACATTTCAGTTGTTATTTCATTTCTGCTACATCAGTGAATTGTTGCCCCTTGTTCCCAGCATGTTTCTTCCCCCGTTGTTGTATTTACTTACTTATTTCCTGTCATTATTTCCTGTTACATTATTGGATTGCACAGGTGTTATTTGTGGTCGTGTCCTAGCCTCGTCACTACTTCACCGAGGTTAGGCTCGGCACTTACTCAGTACATGGGGTCGGTTGTACTGATGCTACACCTGCACTTCTTTATGTTGTGCAGATTATAGCGCCGGACCCGGTGGATAGTGATTCAGGGAGTAGCCTTCAGTCCCTGGCGACACTGAGGTAGTCTTGCAGGCGCCCGCAGGCCTTGGCGTCTCCCCTTATCCTTCTTCTCATCTTCTGTCTTATCCTGTAATTCTAAGATAGTTGTATTCACTTATTTCAGACCATTGTATTTAATGAAATCTTAAATTGTTCATGAGATTGTGATACCGGTTTCTGGGGTTGTAATTGAGGAAGTTTTTATGAGGTTTATCGTTAAAGTTCTTGAAATTATTAGTCTTCCGCATTCTTTAATTATAATTGCTCTAGTTATTGTTGTTAGTTCAATTGTAAACAAGTAAACTTAATTAAACGTTGGCTTGTCTAGAGGGTTCAACGTTAGACGTCATCACGGCCTGAAGGTGTAATTTCGAGTCGTGACAGTTTATAGTTACATAAATGTGTATATACATATAACTGGAGTAGAAGGATGAAGAGAGCAGAACTTTTATTTGTCAAAGAATATGTAATCAACCTGCCTAAAGTTTGTTTTGAAATTTTGCCTCTAACTACGAATTACCAAAGTTTAGTTATGTGATATTTCTAATACATAAACATCTCGGTCCAGGAAAAGCCACAAAAAAGAGATTAAAGGCCTTACTATCATAATTAAATAAATGCATTTGAGAACTGCTAAAGCTGAATGCTTAATGTAACAAAGATGCATGTGTCGAATACTTGAATTACTGTTAGAATTCGATTCTCACTTGAGAATTGTAAACTTGCTAAATCGTAATGCTGATAAAGACGTCTGTGCATGTTCATTACTTAGGCCTTTTCTTTTCTCCAAGGGTTGTGACTTTTAATGAATGATGATTTCCTAATTAAGAGCTGTTAGTAGAAAAATAGAATTATATCTCAAATTCTAACCATTCAGAGAATATATCTCCATTGAATAATTGTAAACAGCGATTCAGAAACTAATTAAGGTAAAATTATAATAAAATCAACGAAAGAAAAAAATCAAGGAACTTACAGCTTGACTTTGCTAGGATTTAGGTATGGGAAGATGGGATAGTAATAGTGCCAAAAATCTAATAAAGAAGGAGATTAGGAAAACTGAGTAGGAAAAGACAAAGTGACAAAGATAATGTCACGACCTCAAATCCTAACAGGTCGTGATGGAACCTATCGTGGAACTAGGCTAGCCAACCATCACATTACTATGAATTTGTTCTATTATAATAATTCACAATTCAATAATAAACAACAAACAAGCATAAAATAAATTGTTTAAGTCTTAGTGCCCCAATAATAGTCTAAACAACTCTAACCAAAACCTCTCAGGATAGGAGTCAACATGGTCACGAGCATCTACGAAATAAAACTAACTCTGCTAATGTCTTAAATAAAGTCTAGGAATGAAATGCTAAAACTAAATAAGGAAGGGAAATGGAGAAGCTGTGGACGCTGGACAGTTACCTCGAAATCCCGTAAAAACTGCTGCTAACGAACAGAGTCAGCTACTGCTCCGAGCCGGCACCGGGATCTGTGCACAGAGGCACATGGAATAATGATGAGTACGCCAACTCAGTAGTAATGAAAATAAATCGCAGTTTGAGAAAATACGAAACACACAACATAGATACACCAATTCACAAAAACAGTAAAACACCAAGTCACCGCAAAGTATTCATCAAATTCATAAGTTCGAAAACCGTTTTCCAGAAATCCTTTGAAACAAGTATAATTGTTCCACATATATATCTCCGTAAAACTCTCAGTAAAAATCAATTTGAAAACAAAGTGAATCATAGTTCAAAATCTCAGTAAAATCATCATAAATCTGCCCCTCAGGCCATAATCATTACTCGTACCAATTTCCCTCAGTATCAGCCCATCAGGCAACCTCACAGTCACGCAATATTAGCCCATCAGGCAACCTCACAGTCACTCAATATTAGCCCATCAGGCAACCTCACAATAACTTAGTATTAGCCCCGCGGGCAACATCACTCATTAGGTACCTGCGCTCACTAGGCATGTGTACAGACTCCGGAGGGGCTCCTACAACCCAAGCGCTATAACAAGCCATAACATGGCATAAATCACACACAATATTGGCCCACAGCCTCTCTCATTTCACAACATCCTCACAATAATGACCCGCAACCTAACTCAGTCAGACACTTTCAACATGCCCTTCAGGCCATAAATATACCCGGTTCTCGACCCAAAAACAGTGTTTTATTTTCAATAAATAATATCAAAATACTCTGAGTGTCAAAACAATTATCAAGAAAATACTAAGTGAAAATCATAACATCACAAGTGAGGAAAATAGTAAAAACAGCCCCAAGGGGTAAACAGATTGACACTAGGCCCCAAACATGGCTTACAGCCCAAATCATATCAATACTATTAAGCATAGGCTTTAAAAATCGGTTTCGCTACTCAATAGTTGCCTAAATAGGGAATATATTTCCAAAGTTCCAATCTTTGCATTCAAAACCCCGTGAAGGGTGCAGAGTCTGGGGTTTCATATCCTCAGAACAGAATTTAAAGACATTACTTACCTAAACTAGACCGAAAACTGTTCCGCAATACGCTTGCCTTTCGAATCAACTTCCGAATGCCCCAAATCTACCAAGTTCAGGTTTTTATCATCAAAATATGCTTAAGGAATGAATTCCAATTGAAAAATACCAATTTAGCTCAAAACCCAAAATTTGCTAAAACCCGACCCCCAGGTCCGCGTCTCGGAACTCAGAAAATTTTATACCAAAATGTTCTTCATCATCTCACGAGTCCGTATATATAAAGAACGCTAAAATCGGTGTTCGTTTGACCCCTCAAATCGACCCCTAAAGGTCTCATAATCTCAAGCCCTAACCCCACCTTTTTCTACTGATTTTTATGAATTAAACACTGAGATTATGTTCCTTAATCACCTACAATCGAGTTTTAAGGTCCAAAATACTTACCTCTATGAAGAACGATGATTTACTCTCTTCAAAATCGCCTCAAAAGCTTCTTCCCGTTCAAAAATGGTGTTAAAATAGGTTATGGTCGCAGAAGGGTTTTAATTTAACTGCCTAGTGATTTCCTTAATCGCGATCGCGGAAAACTCCTCGCGATCGCGAATCTTTGATTCCCTGCTCCACGCGATCGCATACAATCCCACGCGGTCGCGATGACCAACTTCCAAAACCCACGCGCCCCCTCTCTATTCTACGCGATCGCACCTCCATACACGCGATAGCACTGCTCATCCTTCCATACCTACGCGATCGCACTCCCGTTCTTGCGATCGCGATGCACAAAATTGCCTGACCCTCAGATTACTCTACGCGATCGCGGCTTTTTCCATGAAGTCGCGATGCACAAATCACTGTTGTGCACCAGAAAACCAGCATTTTTCTTAAGCCCAAAAGTGCTCGTTAAGCACTCGAAATCAATACCGAGCCCCTCGGGACCCCAACAAAATTTACCAACGCATCATAAATGATCATTCAAACTTAGTTGCACTCTCAAAATACTAAAACAACGTCAAAACACCAAAATTACCTCGGATTCAAGCCTAAGAACTTTGATATTTCTAAAATCTCCCAACGATGCCGAAACTATCCAAAACAACTCCGATTGATCTGAAATTTTGCAGACATGTCCGAAATGACATTACGAACCTGTTCCAACTATCGGTATTCCATTCCGGCCCCGATAGCCTGTTTTTCACTGCCGACCAAAAATCGCCAAAAACTAACTTTCGCCAATTCAAGCCTAATTCTACACCGGACGTCACAAAAATATTCTGATCACACTCCTAAGTCCCAAATCACCTAACGAAGATATCCGAGCCATAAAATCTGCATTCCGAGGTCGTTTACCAATAAGTCAACTCTCAGTTGACTTTTCCAACTTTAAGGCTATTTTTAAAGACTAAATGATTAAACTCTCACTACGACCATTTCGATTTCAAGCCTACAAACTCTAACACATCAATAATAGTATAACCAACCTATAACAAATCAATAACAGTAATTAAAAATGCAGGTTCTACGTAACGACAAAATGGGTCGTTACATTCTCCCCCTCTTAAACAAACGTTCGTCCTCGAACGGGTCTAGAAACATACCTGGAGTCTCAAACAAGTGAGGATATTTGCTATGCATCTCCCGCTCAGTCTCCCAAGTAGCCTCCTCCACTAGCTGACATCTCCACTGTACTTTCACTGAAGCGATATCCTTGGACCTCAACTTTCTGACCTTGCGAGCTAAAATAGCTACTGGCTCAACCTTATATGGCATATCACCCTCAAGCTTAACTGTGTTGAAGTATAACACATGAGACGGGTCACCAACATATTTCCTAAGCATCGACACATGAAATACCAGATGAACACTCGATAGGCTGGGTGGCAAGGCAAGCCTATATGCCACCTCTCCAACCTTATAAAGCACCTCAAAAGAACCAACAAAACCGAGGACTCAACTTTCCTCTCTTTCCGAACCTCATAACACCCTTCATGGGTGATACCTTCAGCAGTACCTTATCACCTTCCATAAATGACACATCCCGGACCTTCCGGTCCGCATAACTCTTCTGCCTAGACTGCGTCGTGTGAAGTCGCTCCTGAATCAACTTCACCTTCTCCAACGCATCCTGAATCAAATCTGTGCCCAATAGCTTAGCCTCACCAGGCTCGAACCAATCAACCAGAGATCTACACCTCCTACCATATAAAGCCTCATACGGGGCCATCTGAATACTGGACTGGTAGCTGTTATTATATGCAAACTCTGCTAGTGGAAGAAACTGATCCCATGAACCACCAAAATCAATCACACAAGCCCGTAACATATCCTCCAAAATCTAAATAGTTCTTTCTGACTGCCCCTCGGTCTGAGGATGAAATGCAGTGCTCAACTCTACATCAGTACCCATGCCTCTATGTACGGCCCTCCAAAACTGAGATGTGAACTGAGTACCTCTGTCAGAAATAATAGAAATCGGAACTCCATGCAGCCGGACAATCTCTTTAATGTAAACACCAGCTAACCTCTTTGAAGTATAAGTAGTACTGACAGGAATGAAGTGCGCGTACTTGGTCAATCTATCCACAATGACCCAAATAACATCAAAACCCTTCGAAGTCCGTGGAAGCCCAACTACAAAGTCCATAGTAATTCGCTCCCACTTCTACTCGGGAATATCTAACCTTTGAAGTAACCCACCTGGTCTCTGGTGCTCATACTTGACTTGCTGGCAGTTGAGACACCGTGCTACATACTCGACAATATCTCTCTTCATCCACCTCCACCAATACTGCTGTCTCAAATCCTGATACATCTTCGCGGCACCCGGATGAATAGAATACTGTGAGCTGTAAGCCTCTGCTAATATCAACTCTCGAATCCCTTCCACAATGGGCACACAAATACGGCCCTGCATACTTATAACTTCATCATCACCAATAGTCACATCCCTGGCATCACCCTGACAGACTCTATCCTGAAGAATTAACAAGTGTCGGTCATCATACTGGCGAGCTTTAATCTGATCATAGCGAGAAGCCCGGAAAGCCATGCTAGCTAATACCCGCGGAGGGTATGACAAATCCAATCTCACCAACTGACCCGCTAAAGCCTGAACATCAAGTGCTAAAGGTCGCTCTATTGCCGAAAGGTATGCTAGACTCCCCAAACTCTCAGCTCTGCGACTCAAGGCATCGGCCACTACATTGGCCTTTCCCGGGTGATACAAAATAGTAAGGTCATAATCCTTGAGAAGCTCTAACCACCTTCTCTGCCTCAAATTCAAATCCTTCTGCCTCAGCAGATACTGCAAGCTACGATGATCAGTGAAAATCTCACACTGTACCCCATACAAGTAATACCGCCAAATCTTTAAGGCATGAACAATAGCAGCTAACTCAAGATCGTGCACTGGATAGTTCTTCTCGTGCACCTTCAACTGTCTAGACGCGTAGGCAATCACCATACCGTCCTGCATCAACACCGCTCCCAAGCCAACTCTAGAAGCATCACAATAGACTGTGTAAGAACCCAAACCAGTAGGCAAAACTAGTTTCGGAGCTGTGGTCAATGCTGACTTGAGCTTCTGAAAGCTCTCCTCATACTCGTCGGACCATCTGAATGGAGCACCCTTCTGGGTCAATCTGGTCAAATGTGAAGCAATAGATGAGAACCCTTCTACAAAGCGACGGTAATATCCCGCCAAACCAAGGAAACTCTGAATCTCTGTAGCTGAGGACGGTCTGGGCCAACTCTGCACCGCCTCAATCTTTTTTGGATCAACCTGAATACCCTCACTAGACACCACATGCCCCAAGAAAGCTACTGCACCAAGCCAAAACTCACACTTGGAGAATTTTGCATAAAGCTTCTCCTCCCTCAACCTCTGTAACACAACTCCAAAATGCTGAGCATGCTCCTCTTGGCTACGAGAATAAACCAGGATGTCATCAAAGAACACAGTGACGAACAAATCAAGGTAAGGCTGAAACACACTGTTCATCAATTGCATGAACGCGGCTGGGGCATTGATCAACCCAAATGATATAACCAGGAATTCATAATGACCATATCTGGTCCTGAAAGCAGTCTTCAGAATGTCATAATCCCGAATCTTCAGCTGATGATACCCAGACCTTAAGTCAATCTTGGAGAACACCTTAGCTCTCTGAAACTGATCAAATAAGTCATCAATACGAGGCAAAGGATACCGGTTCTTCACCATAACCTTATTCAGCTGTCTATAATCAATACACATACGCATGAAGCCGTCTTTCTTTTTCACAAACAACACTGGTGCACCCCAAGGTTACACACTAGGCCGAATCAACCCCTTATCTAAGAGTTCCTAAAACTGCTCTTTTAATTCTTTCAACTCCGCTGATGCCATGCGGTAAGGTGGAATAGAGATAGGCTGAGTGTCTGGCACTAGGTCAATACCAAAATCAATATCCCTGTCAGGTGGCATGCCTGGCAGGTCTGCAGGGAATACATCCGAAAAATCACGGACTACAGGAACAGAATCAACAGACAGAGTCTCACTACTAACATCCCTCACAAAAGCAAGATAAGATTCACACCCTTTCTCAACCATACGCTGAGCCTTTAAATAAGAAATCACTCTGCTAGGCACATGCTCTATAGAACCTCTCCACTCAACTCTCGGAACTCCAGGCATAGCTAAGGTCACGGTCTTAGCGTGACAATCAAGAATTGCATGACATGGGGATAACCAATCCATGCCAGAATCACATCAAAATCAACCATATTGAGTAACATCAAGTCCACTCGGGTCTCCAAACCCCCAATAGATATAATACACGACCGATACACACGGTCCACAATAATAGTATCGCCCACCGGAGTCGAAACATGAACAGACGTAACTAAAGACTCACGGGGCATGTTCAGAAAGTGGGCAAAATAAGATGAAACGTACGAGTACGTGGAACTAGGGTCAAATAAAGCCAAAGCATCACTGTGACAAACTGAAATAGTACCTGTAATCACCGCATCTAACGCCATAGCATCAGGCCTAGCCGAATGTGCATAAATACGTGGTTGACCTCCACCTGCTCGACCTCCCTCTTTAGGGAACCCTCTAGCTGCCTGACCACCTCCCCTAGCTGCCTGAGTAGGTGGTGAAGCGACTGGGGCTGAAGCCGAGGGCTGAACCCTCTGCTGAGATGAACTACTAGGACGACGGGGACACTGCCTCCACTCATGTCCGATCTCTCCACACTCATAACAACTACCTGGAGCTGGAGATGAAAACTAACGAGAACCCCTTCCACCATGATAACCACCAGACAAATCATGAATAGAAGAACCCTGATAAGATGATGCTCGGGCGGAGCTCTGAGCTGGAAGGGCACTAAAAGATGAACGTCCCTGATGAGAATTGCGAGGACCCTGCCCCGAAGATACACCACTGTAAGCTGGGCGAACTGGCTGTGGAGGTCTAAATGGACGAACTCTGCTGTGCTGAAACTGCCCTCTAGAAGGGGCACCACTGAAGCTACCTGATCCCCGAGGCCTCTTGACCTCCCTCTCCTCACGCTCCTGCCTACGAACCGACTCAATGTCCCGAGCAATGTCAACTACCTGCTCAAATGTAGCTCCAGACACTCTCTCTCTGGTCATCAAGATCTGAAGCTGATAAGTAAGACCATCTACAAACCTCATAATCCTCTCCCTATTAGTAGGGACAAACTCAGAAGCATGTCTAGCAAACTCGGAAAACCTTATCTTGTACTGAGTAACTGACAACTCTCCTTAGCGCAACTGCTCAAACTGTTTTCGCTGCTTCTCTCTCTGGTACTGAGGAACATACTTCTCCAAAACGATCATGGAGAATTGCTTCCATGTGAGCGGTGCTGAGCCAACCGGCCTACGCCTCTCGAATGCCTCCCACCAAGTGAAAGCAGCACCCGCAAACTGAAATGTAGCAAACGAGACCCCACTGGTCTCCAAAATACCCGCAGTACGCAATATCCTCTGGCATTTATCCAGAAAACCTTGGGCATCCTCACCCTCTGTGTCGTTGAAAGTCGGAGGCTTAAGTATGCTGAACCTCTCTAGTCTATGCTGATCATCCTCGGGCATAGCTGGAACCACATAGTCCTGAACTGGGGAAACCGGCTGAGCTGGGGCTGCTCCCGGTGTCTGAATACCCCGTACAACCTGCTTAGGTGTCCGGGCAGCTGGAGTCTGATTGCCTTCCCCGGCCTGAGCTGCAGTGGAAGTAGTGGACATAGCAACTGCCTGAGCTAAACTAGAACACACCGTCAATATGAGACAGGCTCTCCTGAAGACCCAGAATAACAATAGGCACTGCCAGTGCCTGAGCCTGTCCCGTAGGAGCACCATCGGCGGGAACCTGATCTTGAACGATAGGGGGATCCTGGGGTACTGTCCCGGCTGCTGCACGGGCTGGTCCCCTACCTCTACCACGGCCCCGACCCCTTGTGGGTCTGGCTGGTCTGGTCACCCTGATCGGTATTGTGTCCTCACCATCTGTGATAGAATGAAACAACATGAGTTTAGATTTCAAGAATCAATAGATTGACACGAAAGAGTTCAAGAAATTGAGATTTTTACTAAAGGTTTTGCAGCCTCTCGAAGATAAGTACATACGTCTCCGTACCGATCCGCAAGAATCTATTAAACCTTCTCATGACCGTTTAGTCCTATGCAACCTAGAGTTATGATACCAACTTGTCACGACCCCAAATCCTAACAGGTCGTGATGGCGCCTATCATGGAACTAGGCTAGCCAACCATCATATTACTATGCATTTGTTCTATTATAATAATTCGCAATTCAATAATAAACAACAAACAAGCATAAAATAAATTGTTTAAGTCTTAGCACCCCAATAATAGTCTAAACAACTCTAACCAAAATAAAACTAACTCTACTAATGTCTTAAATAATGGTCTAGGAATGAAATGCTAAAACTTATTAAGGAAGGGAAATGGAGAAGCTGTGGACGCTGGACAGCTACCTCGAAATCCCGCAAAGCTTTTGCTAACAAACAAGACAGTTACTAATCCGAGCCGGTACCTGGATCTGTGCACAGAGGCACAAGGAGTAATGATGAGTACGCCAACTCAGTAGTAATGAAAATAAATCACAGTCTGAGAAAATACAAAACACACAGCACAAATACACCAATTCACAAAAACAATAAAACACCAAGTCACTGCAAAGTATTCATCAAATTCATAAGTTCGAAAACCGTTTTCCAGAAATCCTTTGAAACAAGTATAATTTTTCAACATATATATCTCCGTAAAACTCTCAGTAAAAATTAATTTGAAAACGAAGTGAATCATAGTTCAAATTCTCAGTAAAATCATCATAAATCTGCCCCTCGGGCCATAATCATTACTCGTAACAATTTCCCTCAGTATCAACCCATCATGCAACCTCACAGTCACTCAATATTATCCCATCAGGCAACCTCACAGTCACTCAGTATTAGCCCCGTGGGCAACATCACTCATTAGGTACCTGCGCTCACTGGGGTTGTGTACAGACTCCGGAGGGGCTCCTACAACCCAAGCGCTATAACAAGCCATAAAATGGCATAAATCACACACAATATTGACCCGCAACCTCTCTCATATCACAACATCCTGACAATAATGGCCCGCAACCTCACTCAGTCAGACACTTTCAACATGCCCTTCAGGCCATAAATATACCGAGTTCTCGACCCAAAACCAGTGTTTCATTTTCAATAAATAGTATCAAAATACCCTGAGTGTCAAAACAATTATCAAGAAAATACTGAGTGAAAATCATAACATAACAAGTGAGGAAAATAGTAAAAACAACACCCAAGGGGTAAACAGATCGGCACTAGGCCCCAAACATGGCTTACAACCCAAATCATATCAATACTATTAAGCATAGGCTTTAAAAATCGGTTTCGCAACTCAATAGTTGCCTAAATAGGGAATATATTTCCAAAGTTCCAATCTTTGCATTCAAAACCCCGTGAAGGGTGCAGAGTCTGGGGTTTCATATCCTCAGGACAGAATTTAAAGACATTACTTACCTAAACTAGACCGAAAACTGTTCCGCAATACGCTTGCCTTTCGAATCAACTTCCGAATGCTCCAAATCTACCAAGTTCAGGTTTTTATCATCAAAATATGCTTAAGGAATGAATTCCAATTGAAAAATACCAATTTTAGCTCAAAACCCGAAATTTGCTAAAACCCGACCCCCGGGTCCGCGTCTCGGAACTCAAAAAATTTTATTCCAAAATGTTCTTCATCATCTCACGAGTCCGTATATATAAAGAACGCTAAAATCGGTGTTCGTTTGACCCCTCAAATCGACCCCTAAAGGTATCATAATCTCAATCCCTAACCCCACATTTTTCTACTGATTTTTATGAATTAAACACTGAGATTATGTTCCTTAATCACCTACAATTGAGTTTAAAGGTCCAAAATACTTACCCCTATGAAGAACGATGATTTACTCTCTTCAAAATCGCCTCAAAAGCTTCTTCCCGTTCAAAAATGGTGTTAAAATAGGTTATGGTCGCGGAAGGGTTTTAATTTAACTGCCCAGTGATTTCCTTAATCGCGATCGCGGAAAACCCCTCGCGATCGCGAAGGCCAACTTCACTGCCTCCCATTTTACTCTTTGCGATCGCGACTTAACCAACGCGATCGCGAAGCTTTGATTCCCTGCTACACACGGTCACATACAATCCCACGCGGTCGCGATGATCTACTTCAAAAACCAACGTGCCCCCTCTCTATTCTACGCGATCTCACCTCCGTACACGCAATCACACTGCTCATCCTTCCATACCTACGTGATCGCACTCCCGTTCTTGCAATCGCGATGCACAAAATTGTCGGACCCTCAGATTACTCTACGCGATCGCGGCTTTTGCCATTCGATCGCGATGCACAAATCCCTATTCTGATAACACTAGAAAACCAGCATTTTCTTAACCCCAAAATTGCTCGTTAAGCACTCGAAATCAATACCGAGCCCCTCGGACCCCAACCAAATTTACCAACACATCATAAATGATCATTCAAACTTAGTTGCACTCTCAAAACACTAAAAACAACGTCAAAACACCTAAATTACCTCGGATTCAAGCCTAAGAGCTTTGATATTTCTAAAATCCACCAACGATGCCGAAACTATCCAAAACAACTCCGATTGATTTGAAATTTTGCAGACATGTCCGAAATGACATTACGAACCTGTTCCAACTTTCGGTATTCCATTCCGACCCCTATAGCCTATTTTTCATTGCCGACTGGAAATCGTCAAAAACTAACTTTCGCCAATTCAAGCCTAATTCTACACCGGATATCACAAAAATATTCTGATCACACTCCTAAGTCCCAAATCACCTAACGAAGCTATCTGAGTCATAAAATTCGCATTCCGAGTTGTTTACCAATAAGTCAACTCTCAATTGACTTTTTCAACTTTAAGGCTATTTTTAAAGACTAAATGATTAAACTCTTACTACGACCATTTCGATTTCAAGCCTACTGATGAGAGGTGATTTTACCACTCATTTTAGCCTTTTCTCATTAGATTTTGTATTGTTAAATG
>ML250167.1:0-39921 GCA_005239495.1 Nicotiana undulata | reverse complement strand
TTGAGGTGTTAGAGTGAGTTGGTGATGTTGCTTATAGACTTGCTTTGCCTCCAACGCTATCCGGAATTCATCTAGTTTTTCATGTTTCGATGCTTCGGAGGTATCTCGCAGACTTCTCCCATGTGATCGATTATAGTACTATTCAGCTAGATGAGAAGTTGAGCTATGAGGAGGAGCCAGTGGCTATTGTTGATAGACAGGACCGCCAGTTGAGGTCCAAGACAGTTTCAGCGGTTAAGGTCCAGTGGAGGGGCCAACCAGTTGAGGAGGCAACTTGGGAGTCCGAGCAGGATATGCGTGACAGATACCCATAACTATTCAGCACATCAGGTACCATTCTAGACCCATTCGAGGTCGAACGTTTATTTAAGAGGGGGAGAATGTAACGACCCAGCCGGTCATTTTGTGTGTTGGGACTCCGTTCCCGTGAATGACTCTTTCCATAGAGACTACTCGTGCCTTATGACTTGTGTGGGCAGGTAGTTCGAGATTCAGAAGTAATTTTGCCAGTTCAAGAACACTTGGTTCCTGAAGGCTAGCCTATTTGGCTGATTTTGGTTCCGAGCAGCATTTTGAACAAACGACAGCGGAATCGAGTTCTGACAGCTCCAGCAGCTCCGGATGATTATTTCGGACTTGGGAGTGTGTTCGCCTCGGATTTCTGATAACCCGGTAGTATTTCGGCACCTGAATTGGAATTTAGGATTTTATAAGATTTGGAATTCAGCCTGGAATTGGACCTCGTGATATCATGGTCCGAATGGAATTCCGTAACTGGAAATAGTTCCGTATAGTCATTTATGACTTGTCCACAAAATTTGGGTTCATTCCGAGCAGTGTAGACCCGTTCGGCGTATTGATGAGCCATTTGATTTTTCTTGAAATCCTAAGTTTGATCTAAGGGGTTTTGGAGAGTGATTCTTGGTTTGAATGATGTTTTTAGTGTTCTGGGAGCTCGAGCAAGTCCGTCATGTGATTTGGGACTTGTTGGTATAATTTGTCGAGGGCTCGGGTGGGCCCAGGGGTCTCCCGGACCCCGATCGGGGTCAAAAACCAGCAAAACTCATAGCTGGTGGGAATTTACTGGTGTGACCGCACCTGTGGTCCATGAGCCGCAGGCGCGAGGTTCGCACCATCTGAAATGCCATCGCAGGTGCGGCTCCAGCCGCAGGGGCGATCCTCTTCCCGCAGGCGCGGCTCCGCAAGCGCGGACAAAAGCCCGCAGGCGCGACTTTCCCCAGGGGCCCAGACCATCGCGGGTGCGGACAAATTCCTGCAGGTGCGAGTCCGCACCTGCGATCCAAAGTCCGCAAGTGCGAGGAATCCCCTAGTGCCCAGGCCTTTTTCCGCATGCGCGACCCTTTATTCCGCAGGTGCGGAAACTGCTGGGCAGTCCTATTAAAAGGCCCAAGTCGTGATTTCTTTCCCAAAAATCATATTTTCCTCCATTGTTGACGACCCCAAGAGCTCCAGAACGGGTATTTCGGCCTAGAAACTCAGGTAAGTGATTCTGTAAGGTAAGTTAATTCCACTCTATTACTAGTTTAATACATGAATTACTAATTGAATCAACCACTAAATCATTGAAAAATCAAGAATTGGGTAGTAAATTAGGGTTCTTGAGAAAAATGGTGAATTACTCATTTATTGCCATGAATTCAAGTAAAAATCGTATATTAACGATCCTTAGACTACGAGTGACTGATTCCTTCGAGAATGTTCGGAAATTGAATGTGTGGGCCCGGGGTTCAATTTTGGGAATTCTTCAAGAATGTTGAAATTATTGAATAAATAGGATAATTTCTCTACTTTGAACATGAATTGATATACTTGTACAATATTTGGCTAGTTGCGAGTCCTCGGGTGTAGAGTTCGGAGTTTCACGCACATCTTTGGTTCGAGAGGTAGATCCGGCACGAGGTGAGTCTTCTTTCTAACCTTGTAAGAGGGAATTGTCCCCATAAGGTGTTCTATATGCTGTGTGTAATTGTTTTGGGGTATACGTGCGTACAAAGTGATGAGAGTCCGCACGTAGCGACTATTATGTCATGTCGGGTAGCTTTAGGGCTCACAAACATGCTTTTATGTGCATTATATGTACCTTTAGGCGTACTTTGTGTTGATTATTACCCTTGAACTAGCATGAAAATGGTGGAAGGTTGCATTCTAACTCCCAGTTAATTAATCTCTGTTACGAGTATAGCCTCTACTGAGCTTATTGATAAATTTGATATATATATATATATATATATATATGTGTGTGTGTGTGTGTGTGTGTGTGTGTGTGTGTGTGTGTGTGTGTGTGATTGTGTGTTTGTGTGTGTGTCAGCACCCGAGTCGCAGGTATGATTCACGAGCGGGGGAAGCTTTATGATAATTCTGTATAAATATACTAGCACCCGAGTCGCAGGTATGATTTGTGAACGGGGGAAGCTTTTCGACCAAACACTGTTTAGATGTCTCCCTTACGACTCCGGCCGGTTGTCTTATTCCCGTGTGCTCATGTCTATTTGGTACTGTTTTCATGGACATTGGCTTGACAGATATTCGGGGGAAAGGAAAATGGACATTGTTATTTCTTTCAGTGGTTGCATGGGTTTCTGTGCTTTATACGCATTGCTGCTTACTGTCTTACATGCCTACTGTACTTCGTTATATCCTGTCATATATTATACTGTTGGACCTTAGTCAGTGTCAAGTCGACCTCTCGTCACTACTTCTTCGAGATTAGATGGGATACTCACTGGGTACATATTTATTTATGTACTCATGTTGCACTTTTGTACTTATTTGTACAGGTTCTGAGGCTGGTGCATCTGGTTATCAGACCGGAGCTAGATATTGACTGTAACGGACCCGACTTCACGATGAGCTGCTTCTCCTGGCGATCCTCAGGCAGCACCATGGAGTTTCTTTTGCTTATGTTCCCGTCTATTTATTTCAGATAGTGGGATTGTATATTATATCTTTTGTATATCCAGTTAGTATGCCCGTGATACTCGTGACACTAGTTCCTGGCACCCAAGTAGTGATTGTGTAGATTATGTCCGTACATATATGCATATTGTGGACTCACACCTCATTATGATTGCTTTTGTTTAAAACTGGTTAATTATCATCCGATATTATGATTTCAACTTTAGAACTTGGTATATAATGAAGAAATTAATCGAATAAGGAAGAACCCTTAGTGAAATGTNCCCAACCTCAAGCTACGCAAATGTCACAACTCCTTAATCTACAATAAGAGAAACGACACTATCGTTATCGTTTAAGCGTCATAACTATTATGTATCGACCACGAACTATTTTACGATGAAACATACAACACCTACCGTATATATATGACTTCACACAAGTCAAAACAATCACCAAACAGCCCAAACAACATCAATAATAATCATATTGAGCCTCCCAAAACAGTCCGCACACAACCTAATCACTTCATACATAAGACGACCACCGTAGTCGTGTGAAATGACCCGGAAATGTTAGAACGAATGACCATCTCACAACCCTACATCTATATGGTGTTTATCCACACCATTAATCCTCAGAAACTCCACAAAACATTAGTAAAACACGCATCCCAACAGCAACACAAAACATTCCGCTACAATTCAAATAACTCGAACTCACGGCTTCCGGTTACCGTCCCGTGAGTTCTAACTATTAGGGATTACATTTATCAACATTCCTTGATATTTAAACACTTAAAAACAGATATTAGACGTTTCTTAACTATGAAGTACCTTCCAAAACTCTAACTACAAAGAAAAAGGAGAGGCGGTATAATGACACTTACGTGGTAGGGATCGTTTTGATCTCGATTTCATGCCCGGGATGATAATCTTCTTTGAAACCCTAGAAGAGAGCTTAAGGATATGTTGATGGGTGTTCTCTGGTCGTGTTATGCTGAAAAATGAAGATAAAGCCGACCTAAGACTTATATATATCAACTTTGGAAAAGTCAAAGAGGTGCTAGCTTGGCACCCTAGGATTGGTCCATCTTCCAACGCTTATATATTTTTATCCCGATGTCGTATGAACGAACGGTTAAGAGAGTTGGAAACTAAATTACAAGAACTTCAATTTGGTATATAATATGTACCAATAAGACCTCATATAACACATTAAATGTATTTCTAAAAAAGCTGTAGTGATCCACCTACTTGTCACTTTGGATGTCCGCGCAGTCTTGCGAAACTACAAATATCTCTCTACTCCTATGTTGTATCGATGAACGGTTTAATGCGTTGGAAACTAGACTAATATATATTCCATTTTGTTGGTAGATCATCCAATAATTCCAAGTATATTGGGAGAAAAGCGCAGTTACATTTGACCTAGTTATCAGCACATTATGAATATAACTTGTGAAGACCTTTGCAAACTTTTGTTCGACAACTTGCTTGAATTCAAAACATAGAACACAACTATCATACGATAAAAATTAACTCATACAATAACCTCCTTATCTTGTCATGAACCATAGTCTCACCCTAAAGTATATGTTATAACATTCCAGACTCGTCGACTTTCGACGAAACTTATTTTCTTCAATTGGTTTAGCTTCTAAGCTTTCCAACCCTCTTGGTACTCGTTATTCATGATCTTAAATTTTTGTAACCTCCAAGGTAACACTATTAACTTATTTTATATACTTCTAAATATAATCTTATTTCTGAGCTTACATCAGTTGACTTACGACGTACTCTCACGTACGAAAACATGGGGTGTAACATAATAAAAACATCATTTATGCATAAAACAAATAAAAATAGTTATTTAATACTATAAAAGTATAAAAGGATTATTTTGGCATAATTAAAGTAGTTATAAGTACATATAGGATATTATTGCAAAATGTGCAATTTTAGCCTTTAAATGCAAATGTATTTATGACAAATATGTTAAAAATATTTATAACCTAGTATGGGTGTACATGATAAAATTAGATGATAAAATCATCATAAAATAATTTGTGATGCACTTAATGAGTATTTATATAATAAAATGTACGAATAAATTGATTTAGATCCTCTTAAAATTATAGAAAATTATGAAAAATGCTTGTATATGTCTATAAATCAAGTGATGATGCATATGCACTATTTTGAAAGTATATATATCTATATTTAAAAATATGAGGGAAATATTGGGTATCAACAGTAGTTCCCAGGCTTAGTGATAAAATAAGTCTTTTCTTGATCCTCTGGGTCCATCCGGATCTGATTGTACCCAGAATAGGCGTCAAGAAAGGTAAGTATCTCGTGTCTGGCCGTGGCATAGATCATTCGATCGATGTTAGGAAAGGGAAAACAGTCTTTTGGACATGGTTTATCCAAGTCCTTATAGTCTACACACATTCTAAGTTTGTTTCCCTTTTTGGGGACTACGACTACGTTAGCTAACTATTCGGGATATTTACTTCCCGAATGGACCCTATTTTAGAAGTTTGGTTACCTCCTCCCTTATGAAGGCGTTCTTTACCTCTGATTGAGGCCTTCTCTTTTGTTTTACCGGTCTGAACATGGGATGCAGGCTCAGCCGATGAGTTTTTATCTCGGGAGGGATTCCTGTCATGTCTAAATGGGACCATGCAAAGCAATCCACGCTATCAATAAGAAATTGAATGAGTTTTTTATTGAGTTCGGGGGTCAACCTCGTTCCCGGGTATACCTTTTGTTTGGGTAGATACTTGATCAGTATCACCTGTTCCAGCTCCTTGACCGTTGACTTGGTTACATCTGATTCTTCGGGAATGACGAAAGTTCGAGGAGTGAGAAAATATTCTTCTTCTTCTTCAATTACCTGTTTATCCGATTCGGTCGAGGCTGGGGATGGTGATTTCTATTTGGCCGCTTGCTTATCCTTGGTGCTCGACATTTCTGAGGTCGAAGGTGTTTATATCATCGTCACCTCGTCGACTACAAACATTTCCTTTGCAGCGTGATGTTCCCCATAAAAATTTTCACACCATCCACTGTTGGGAACTTCATCATTTGGTGAAGGGTCGACGGTACTGCCCTCATGTTGTGGATCCAGGGCCTTCCGAGCAGTGCATTGTATCTTATGTCGCCTTCGATGACATGAAATTTTGTGTCTTGGATGGTCCCAACGATGTTCATTGGTAGGATTATCTCCCCCTTCATTGTTTCACTAGCCATGTTGAAGCCGTTTAAGACTCGAGATGCAGGTACAATCTGGTCTAGCAAGCCGAGCTGCTCTACGACTCTCGATTTGATTATGTTCGCAAAGCTACCTGGATCCACTAGAACACGTTTAACTTGTATTTTATTTGCCAAAATAGAAATTAACAGGGTGTCGTTGTGCGGCTGAGAGATGCTTTCTGCTTTCTTCATCATTGAACGAGAGGGTGCCTTCGGGCATATAGTCTCGAGTTCGTTTTTCTCTTGTGATCGATACTTTGGTGCGTTTGAATATAGGTCCTTGTGGGACGTAGACCCCACTGATGATCATGTGAATAACATGTTAAGGTTCTTCTTGTTTGTTCTTTCTGTTGGCGTCTCTCTCCCTGAAGTGATTATTTGCTCGATCACTGAGGAATTCTCGAAGATGGCCTTCGTTGAACAATCAAGCTACTTCCTCTCTTAACTGTCTGCAGTCTTCGGTCATATGGCCATGTGTGCCATGATACTTACACATTAGACTTGGATTTCTTTGAGAAGGATCAGTTTGTATGGGTCTGGGTTAACTAGAATCATTGATCCTTTCTATGACCGATACAATCCTCGACACATCGACAATGAAATTATACTCCCATAATCGAGGTGCTTCTATGGGATCCGCATATTTATTGAATCCAGTTTTACTCATAGGTCCCCGAGAGTTCTGCCCTCGGTCACCCCTTTGATCGGTCCAGGCGGAATTACACCCCAGACCATTATTCATTCGATCTAAAACATATGGCTAATACCGATATTTATTTGGCCTCGATTCTCTATCGACATCTCTCTAACTTTTACCTGTCGACCGATTCCTATGCACTGAACCCGAGGAGGCTCCCAATTGGTCATCCTCGACCCTATTCTTCGACTGATATCTTTTGTGACATCTGCTCAAGTCACAATTGGGTACTCTATTAAATTCTGCTTCAAGTGGCGCGATGCGATGGAACTCTGCTCGTTTAATCCTTGGGTGAAAGCATGAACAACCCATTCATCGGTAACTGGTAGTAATTCTATATGTTCCATTTGGAATCGAGATAAGTACTCTATTAGCATCTCGTTATCCCTCTGCCTTACTTTGAAGAGGTCTGATTTTCTTCTTGCGACCTTTATGGCCCCAACATGTGCCTTAACAAACGAATCCACCAACATGGCGAACGAATCAATAGAGTTTGCTGGCAAGTTGTGATACCAAATCATAGCTCCCTTCGACAGGGACTCCTAGAATTTCTTTAGTAGTACATACTCGATTTCGACATCCTCAAAATCATTACCTTTTATGCCACACGTGTAAGATGTATCGTGCTCATTGGGGTCTAAGGTCCCATTGTATTTGGGTATATCGGGCATACAGAACTTCTATGGGAAGGGCTTCGGAGCCGAACTCGGTGGGACCAGTTTTTGCACAAACTTCTTGGAGTCCATTCCCTCTAAGATCGGTGGTGCCCCGGTATATGATCAACTCGAGAGTTATAAGTTTCCCCCTTCTTTTCATCGGCCTCAATTTTCTTTTCTCTCGATTATATTCTCTTAGTAAGCTCCTCGAGCATTCTCATTATAGCACGGTCAGTTGTCGAAGTATTATCACCCGATCTTTAAGGCACTGGCTCGATACAACGAGTAGCCTCTTGTTTGACCTTATTCGGTGTCCTGTGCTGGTTTAGAAACTCCGCAATAGCGTTTTGTTGGGCTTGCGGAATTTAAAATATAACCTGGAGGCTGACACCTTCATCTCATCTGCCCTGAGTACCTCGACCGTCAGTTCGACCCTCTCTGCGTACGCTTCCATCAGGGTCCCCACCTAAATCCGCATTCATAGAAACATGCGAACTTACATCGACCAGGTTGACGGGCGGTGCTCCTCCGAGGTCAGCCTGTGGCACCTCGATTCCTGGAGTGATAACATTCTCGTTCAGTCTGTGGAGTTCGAGACCGTTGTCACCATGTGTAGCTGTGTTTTATGAGTTTGACATGATTTTACCTAAAAAACAAATTCTTGACAAGAAAGAAGTGTAAAATACTGTGTTATATCAGAATTAGCACTGAACAATCACTATTATCCTTAGCCCTACGGTGGGCGCCAAACTATTTACCTCGAAATAAAAGTAACAATTAAACTTGTAATGTGGTTATAAGGATACGTGATCCGATTCAATGCCAATTGATAAATGACTAGATAAATAAATGAATTAAACGATTAAGATAAATCAAACCGATGTAATTGCAAGTTATCGACCTCGGTTTGGGATAGACTCGAGATCAAGTTCCAAGAACAATAAGAACACCAAGAATAAGAACAGAAGGAACCTGTAAGCAAGTAAAAAAGCAGAATGTTTATTATTTCTCAGTAATTGCATATGTGATTCATGTGTCTCCCCCTTACAAATGAACAGTGTTCCTCTTTATATAGTAGAGGAATTCTAAATAAGATATAACTCTAATTTCGGAAACAAAATACATGATTGATATCAGTAACCGTTAATGGTTCTGCCAATTCCGAGATTCCTGCCGAGATTGGTAGTCAATTGCGGATATCTCGTTATTCCGTTACTTCGTTGTCGATTTAGCCTGATCTTGATCCCTCAGTCTCCGTGTTCTTCGAGCTCGAGCTTGCTTCGATACGTACTCACTCTCTAGGAAGACCCTCGATCCCGTAAAATCGTGTGTGGTCGATTTTACTCGTATACAAATTTAAATTAGCAATTTAAAAATTCAAAACACTTGGTCATGAATTTCAAATTAGCAATTCAGAAATTTATCACATTAAGTCCTGAATTTCAAATCAATAGTTCAAAAATTTAGGATATTTAGTCATGTAGTTTGGACGAATTGACTAATCTTAAAATACATTGTAAATTGTGAATATCTTGTAAATAGCAGGCTTAAAAGTGGCTATTGGTGCACCTCGACCACGACAACAAATAATTATAAATAAACTGATGGTAGTGGTAGTGTTCATGGTTCGAGTTTGGGATGGGTTTTCACCTAAAAAGAAATTAAAGCAATTAAGTCGACTTTTTAAATGTCGGATCAAAAAACCAATTAAGTTACTTTTTATTGATTTTTTTTTTTTTATTTTGTCAGTTTTTAGTTTTTGGTCAATTGTTTTTAAAAAAAAACATAAGACATACCCTGTCAAACACACTCCAACAATTATATTCCAACATAATACTATCAAATCAATTACGCTTTGAGAAAATTTATCTTTTACTAAGATATCTTGATGATAATTGAATTAAATAGTGATGAATAATTTTAAGGCTCAATTAAAGACAAGTTAGTTTGAATATAAATAGATTCTTGAACTTAGCAAATTAAAAACTACCAATAAAACTAGAATGTAAAGGAAATAAACTAGATTGCTATTGTAGGCACTTCAAATTTATTATAATTAAATCCGTAAAATAATTTGGACTATATCTTAAATTCAAGATATATTAGTTCAAATAAATTTATTGGTCTAATATAATTGGATCAGTTATATAAGTCCAACATATATGGATTAAATAAATAAATTTTAATCCATTGGGTTAGCTCATTTTGTTGGGCTACAAATGATGAACCCACTTCATTAAGCCCAAGATGCCTTCTTCCTAGAGGCCCATTTTGGTGCCACATGTCAAATGACGTGGCACGCCAAGTCAAACGGTAGAGTCAATAGGATTGTGCCACGTGTCAAATGACAAGGCATGCCAAGTCACATTAAAAGGCCAGTGAAACCACGCCACATGTGCAAGTGACATGTTCTGGCCAATCAAATACGGCCTTGTCACACTTCAATTTGATTGGTCGGAAAGAGTTTGTTTTTATCATAACTTTTCCCTCCCACAACTATAAATAGGGGTTTCATTAAAATTTATTAGAATTAAATCAGTAAAATAATTTGAACTATATTTTAAATTCGAAATATATTAGTTCAAATAAATTTATTGGGCTAATATAATTGGATTAGTTATATGAGTCCAACATATATGGATTAAATAAATAAATCTTAATCCATTGGGTTAGCCCATTTAATTGGGCTACACATGATGAGCTCACTTCATTAAGCCCAAGATGCCATCTTCCTAGAGGCCTATTTGGTGCCACGTGTCAAATGACGTGGCATGCCAAATCAAACGGAAGATCCAATAGGATCGTGTTACGTGTCAAAATGACAAGGCATGCCACGTCACATTAAAATGCCAATGAAACCGTGCCACATGTGCAAGTGACATGTTCTAGCCAATCAAATATGGCCTTGTCACACTTCAATTTGATTGGTCGGAAAGAATTTGTTCTTATCATAACTCTTCCCTCCCACAACTCTAAATAAGGGTCTTCAAAACTCAGAAAAGATACCAGAAGTTATAACAAGAAGAAAGAGGGGGCTCGTGGATCGAACGCTGTGGATTTCTCTAAAAGCTACAAGCATTCAAGAGTTATAAGGATAAAAAGATCAACACAAAGATTCAAGAACAAGCCGCAAGCACTTGGATTAAAAGTATGTCAAGATCAAGATCAAGCTTCACGCACTTGAATTAAAATAAAATAAAATTCAAGATTAAGCTCGGAGGATATTTTATTTACTATTAAAAAGATGAATCAGAGAATTCATAGAGATTGTAACACTCAAATATTTGAAATAAAATACTACGATTGTTGCAATAGTTTTCGATCTTGATTTTATTTTCTCGACGCAATTTATTGTCTACAAATTCTGGCACGCCCAGTGGGACAATCTCTACCTCTCATCTCAACTTTTCAATCACCAAACTTCAAGAACATCGAAATGGCTTCAAAGACAATAAACTCCAGTTCTACTTCCACCAAGGCTGCTAATTCCATGTTCTATGCTTATCTGGAAAACATACTCGAATTTACCTTTGGAAGCTTTGGACCAGTTACGAGGAGCAAAGCAAGCTCGTTAGGACAACAAGCACCCCATGTGTCATCTGCATCTACCCCTGTTTTCGGATCTTCATCCTCAAAAGGAGCAGGATCTTCCACAAACGCACCCAAAGGAGGAAGTGATGTTGCTGAAAAGATCAAGAACACTCTTGCTCTGATTGACCTCTCCAGATCCAAGCACTCTGCTGTGAAGGAATATGATAATGCTTCAAGTGATAGATCCTCCCCACTTACTGTAACGACCCGGTCTGTCGTTACGTAAAACCTGCATTATAACTATTGTTATTGACTTGATATAGATTGTTTATACTGTATTTGATGTATTAGAGTTGATATGCTTGAAATCGAATGGTTGTAGTGAGAGTTCAGTGAATTAGCCTTTAAAATAGCCTTACAATGGGTAAAGTCAACAAAGAGTTGACTTATTGGTAAACGACCTCGAAATGCGAATTTTATGGCTTGGATAGCTTCGTTAGGTGATTTGGGACTTAGGAGTGTGTTCAGAATAATTTTATGATGTCCGGTGTAGAATTGGCGAAAGTTAGTTTTTGGCAATTCCGGTCGGCAGTGGAAAATAGGCTATCGGGGTCGGAATGGAATTTTGACAGTTGGAACAGGTTTGAAATGTCATTTTGGGCTTGTCCGCAAAATTTCAGGTCAATCGGAGTTGATTTGGATAGTTTCGGCATCATTGGTGGATTTTAGAAATATCAAAGTTCATAGGCTTGAATCCGAGGTGAATTTGGTGTTTTGATGTTAGTTTTGGTGTTTTAAGAGTGAAACTAAGTTTGAATGATGTTATGGAATATGTTGGTAAGTTTGGTTGGGGTCTCGAGGGGCTCGGGATTGATTTCGGGTGGTTAACGGACTCGTTGGAAATTGAAAACACTGCTGGTTTTCTGGTAATTTTGCACAGGGAATTAACCCTATGCGTTCGCGGAAGGGGGCTCGCGTTCGCATAGGGGAAATGGGAACTGGGGGATTTTTGTCTTGTGCGTTCGCGATGGTCCAGGTGCGAACGCGTAGAAGAGAAGGAAGGTGCATCGTGAACGCGGAGAGACGAGTGCGTTCGCGTAGGGTTCAAGTCAGTTGGGGGACCCCCAGGCCGTTGGTTAGTGCGAACGCGGACATGGGGTGCGAACGCGAAGCTTCGTCTCGGAAAGGCAGTGCGAACGCAGCCTGGGGACCGCGATCGCGAAGGGTAATGAAGGCTGGTCAACGCGAACGCGGCCCGTTGACCGCGAACGCGTAGAATAAATACCTGGGCAGTTAATTAAAAGCCCTTCCGCGAACTAAACCTTATTTTTACACCATTGTTGAGCGGAGGAAAGCTTTTTGGGCGATTTCTGAAGGACAAAATCAGTGGGTATCACAGAGGTAAGTAATTTGATTATTACAACTCGTTTATGGGTGATTATAGACCATAATCCCAGCCTTTAATTCATGAAAAACAGTAGAAAAATAGGATTTTGGGGCACGAGATTATGAGACCTTCAAGGGTCGATTTGAGGGGTCAAACGGACTCCGATTTTGGTGTTCTTTATATGTACGGAATCGTGAGAAGATGAAGAACACCTTTGTATAAAAATTTCTGAGTTTTAGGATGCGGGACCAGGGGTCGGGTTTTGTCCGGTTTCGGATTTTTGAGTTAAATTTGATATCCTTCGATTGGAATTTCGTTCCTTAAGCATATATTGATGATAAAAATCTAAACTTGGTAGATTTGGAGCCTTCGGAGGTTGATTTGAGAGGAAAGCGCACTGTGGAATAATTTCGGGCCAGTTTTGAGGTAAGTAATGTCTTTAAATCCTGTCATGAGGGTATAAAATCCCGGACTATGCACCCTTTCACGGGTTTTGAAATAAAAAGGTGGAAACTTAGGAACATGTTTCCTATTTAGGCGACTATTGAGTTGCGAAACCGATTTTTAAGCCTTTGCTTAATTAGTATTTATACATTATGATATATTTTGGGTTGTAAGCCGTGTTTGGGGCCTAGTGCCGACTTGTTTACCCTTCGGGGGTTATGTACTATTTTCCTCATTGATATGTTATGATTTTTACTCAGTCTTTTCTGTGAAATTGTTTTGACACTCAGAGTATTTTTATACTACTTCTTGAAAATGAAACACTATTTTAGGGTCGAGAACCCAGTATATTTATGGCTTGAAGGGCAAATTGAGAGTGTTTGACTGAGTGAGGTTGCTGGCCTATAATGTGAGGATGTTATGATATGAGTGAGGTTGTGGGCCTATATTGTGTGTGATTTATGCCGTTTTTTGGCTTACTATAGCGCTTGGGCTGTAGGAGCCACTCCGGAGTCTGTAACACACCCCCAGTGAGCACCAGTACCGATTGAGTGATGCCCGCGGGGCTTATGATGAGTGTTGTGAGGTTGCCTGATGGGCAGAGTGATTGTGAGGTTGCCTGATGGGCAGAGTGATTGTGAGGTTGCCTGATGGGCAGAGTGATTGTGAGGTTTCCTGATGGGCCGATATTGAAAAATATTGTTACGAGAAATGCTTTAGCCCGAGGGGCAGTTTTATGAAGATTTTTATTGAGATTTAAACTATGATTTACTTCGTTTTCACACTGGTTTTACTGAGAAGTTTTAAAATATACTGATATTGCACTTGGTTTCAAAGGATTTCTGGGAACTGATTTTGAACTTCTGAATTGATGAATACTACGTGGTGACTTGGTGTTTTTACTGGGGGTTTTTGTGGACTTGTGTACATGTTCCGTGTGTTTAGATTACTCGGACTGTGATTTATTTTCATTACTACTGAGTTGGCATACTCATAAAGACTCCATGTGCCTCTGTTCACAGATCCAGGTACTAGCTCGCAGCAGTAGCTGACGCAGGTTGGATAGCAGCACTTCACGAGATTTTGAGGTAGTTGTCCAGCGTCCACAGCTTCTCCATTTCCTTCCTTATAATGTTTTTTCCTTTGACTCAGAGACACATATTATAGTTTTAGAAGAGTTAGATTTATTTCCATAGATGCTCATGACTATTGACTCCAGTTCTTGGGAGGTTGTTTACAATATTATGGGGACGCTAAGACTTATTTATATTACTTATACTATGGTTGCTGCTTATTGTTTAATTGTGAACTGTTATAATTAAATAAAGGCGTATTAAGTTGATGGTTGGCTAGCCTAGTTCCACGATAGGCGCCATCACGGCCTGTTAGGATTTAGAATCGTGACAAGTTGGTATCTGAGCACTAGGTAACATAGGACTCAACGGTCATGAGCAGGTTTAGTAGAGTCTTGCGGATCGGTACGGAGACGTCTGTACTTATCTTCGAGAGGCTACCGAACTTTTAGGAAACATCTCTATTTTCTTGAACTCTTTCGTGCCAATCTATTGATTCTTGAAATCTAAACTTACGTTGTTTCATTCTCTCACAGATGGTGAGGACACGCAATACCGATCAGGGTGACCAGGCACCAGCCAGACCCACAAGGGGTCGAGGCCGTGGTAGAGGTAAGGGACCAGCTCAGGCAGCAGCCGGGGTGGTACCACAGGATCCCCCTATCGTACAGGATCAGGTTCCCGTCGATGGTGCTCCAACAGGACATGCTCAGGTACCGGCAGTGCCTATTGTTATTCCGGGTCTTCAGGAGACCCTGGCTCAGATATTGACGGTGTGTTCCAGTTTAGCTCAGGCAGTTGCTATGTCCACTACTGCCAATACAGATCAGACCGGGAGAGGCAATCAAACTCCAGCTTCCCGGATACCTGAGCAGGTTGTACGGGGTATTCAAGCACCAGTAGCAGCCCCAGATCAGCCAGTTGCAGTAGCTCAGGATTTTGTGGTCGCTGCTATGCCTGAGGATGAGCAGCGTAGGTTGGAGAGGTTTAGCAGACTTAAGCCTCCGACTTTCAGTGGCACATAGGAGGAGGATGCCCAAGGTTTTCTTGATAAATGCTAGAGGATACTACGTACTGCGGGTATTTTGGAGACCAGTGGGGTCTCGTTTGTTATATTTCAGTTTGCGGGTGCTGCTTTTACTTGGTAGGAGTCATTAGAGAGGCGTAGGCCGGTTGGTTCAGCACCTCTCACCTGGCAGCAGTTCTCCACGATCTTTTTGGAGAAATATGTTCCTCAGTCCTACAGAGAGGAGCCGCATAGGCAATTTGAGCAGCTGCGCCAGGGAGAATTATCAGTTACCCAGTACGAGATGAGGTTTTCTGAGTTAGCCAGACATGCGTCTCAGATTGTCCCTACTGACATGGAGAGGATTAGGAGGTTTGTAGACGTTCTCTCGTATCAGCTTCGGATTTTGATGACCATAGAGAGGGTGTCTGGAGTCACATTTGAGCAGGTTGTTGATATTGCTCGGGATATTGAGTCGGTTCGTAGGAAGGATTGTGAGGAAAGAGAGGTCAAGAGGCCTCGGGGATCAGCTAATTTTAGTGGTGCCCCTTCTAGAGGGCAATTTCATCCTATCAGAGGTCGTTCATTTAGACCTCCACAATCAGTTCGCCCAGCATAGAGTGGTGTATCGTCGGGGCAGGGTCCTCGCAATGCTCATCAAGGACGTTCATCTTTTAGTGCCCTTCCAGCTCAGAGCTCTGCCCGAGCATCATCTTATCAGGGTTCGTCTGGTGGTTATCATGGTGGCAGGGGTTTTCGTCAGTTTTCATCTCCAGCTCCAGGTAATTGTTATGAGTGTGGAGAGTTCGGACATGAGTGGAGGCAGTGTCCCCGTCGTCCTATTAGTTCAGCTCAGTAGAGGGTTCAGCCCTCGGCTTCAGCCCCAGCCATATCACCACCTAACCAGGCCAATAGGGGTGGTGGTCAGGCAGCTAGAGGCCGCCCTAGAGGGGGAGGTCGAGCAGGTGGAGGCCAGCCACGTATTTATGCACTTCTGGCTAGGCCTGATGCTATGGCGTCAGATGTAGTGATTACAGGTACTATTCTAGTTTGTCACAGTGATGTTTTGGCTTTATTTGACCCTGGTTCCACGTACTCTTATGTCTCATCCTATTTTGCTCATTTTCTGAANCTAAGACTGTTACCTTAGCTATGCCCTGAGTTCCGAGAGTTGAGTGGAGGGGGTCTATAGAGCACCTGCCTACCATAGTGATTTCTTATTTAAAGGCTCAGCGTATGGTTGAGAAAGGGTGCGAATATTATCTTGCGTTTGTGAGGGATGGTAGTAGTGAGACTCCGTCTGTTGATTCTGTTCTCGTAGTCCGTGATTTTCCGGATGTATTTCCTGCAGACCTGCCATGCATGCCACCTGACAGGGATATTGATTTTGGTATTGACCTGGTGCCAGATACTCATCCTATCTCTATTCCACCTTACCCTATGGCACCAANCAGGGAGCTAGGGTATTCTCCAAGATCGACTTGAGGTCGGGGTATCATCAGTTGAAGATTCGGGATTCTGATATTCCGAAGACGGCTTTCAGGACCAGATACAGTCATTATGAATTTTTGGTTATGTCATTTGGGCTGACCAATGCCCCAACAACATTCATGCAATTGATTAATATCGTGTTTCAGCCCTATCTTGATACCTTCGTTATTGTATTCATTGATGACATCCTGGTTTATTCTCGTAGCCAGGAAGAGCATGCTCAGCATTTGAGAATCGTGCTGCAGAGATTGAGGGTGGAGAAGCTTTATGCAAAATCCTCTAAGTGTGAGTTTTGGCTTGGTTCAGTAGCTTTATTGGGGCACGTGGTGTCTAGTTAGGGTATTCAGGTTGATTCGAAGAAGATTGAGGCGGTGCAGAGTTGTCCTAGACCGTATTCAGCTACAGAGATTCGGAGTTTCCTTGGTCTGGCGGGTTACTACCGTCGCTTTGTGGAAGGATTTTCTTCTATTGCTTCACCTCTGACCAAATTAACACAGAAAGGTGTTCTATTCAGATGGTCCGATGAATGTGAGGAGAGCTTTTAGAAGCTCAAGTCAGTATTGACCACAACTCCGGTATAGTGTTGCCTACTGGTTTGGGTTCTTATACGGTTTATTGTGATGCTTCTACAGTTGGCTAGGGAGCGGTGTTGATGCAGGACGGTAGGGTGATTGCCTACGCGTGTAGACAATTGAAGGTGCACGAGAAGAATTACCCAGTGCACGATCTTGAGTTAGCTTCCATTGTTCATGCCTTAAATATTTGGCGGCATTATTTGTATGGAGTACAGTGTGAGATTTACACCAATCATCGTAGATTGAAGTATCTGCAAAGGCAGAAAGATTTGAATTTGCGGCAGAGGAGATGGTTGGAGCTTCTCAAGGACTATAACTTGACAATTTTGTATCATCCGGGGAAGGCCAACGTGGTGGCTGATGCCTTGAGTCGCAGAGCCGAGAGTTTGGGAAGTCTAGCTTATCTTTCAGCAGCGGAGCGACCCTTAGCCCTTGATGTTCAGGCTTTAGCGGGTCAGTTAGTGAGATTGGATTTGTCAGATCCTCCACGGGTGGTAGCTAGCATGACTTCTCGGTCTTCCTTATTTGATAAGATTAAGGCACGACAGTATGATGACCGACACTTATTAGTTCTTCAGGATGGAGTCCGTCGGGGTGGTGCCAAAGATGTGACTATTTGTGATGATGGAGTTATGGGGATGCAAGGCCATATTTGCGTGCCCAACGTGGGTGGTATTCGAGAGTTGATATTAGCAGAGGCTCACAGCTCGCGGTATTCTATTCATCTGGGTGCCGCGAAGATGTATCAGGATCTGAAACAGCAGTATTGGTGGAGGCGGATGAAGAGAGATATTGTTGAGTATGTAGCACGGTGTCTCACTTGCCAGCATGTCAAGTATGAGCACCAGAGACCAGGTGGTTTGCTTCAGATATTAGACATCCCGGAGTGGTAGTGGGAGCGAATTACTATGGACTTTGTAGTTGGGCTTCCACGGACTTCGAGGGGTTTTGATGCTATTTGGGTCATTGTGGATAGATTGACCAAGTCCGAGCATTTCATTCCTGTCAGTACTACTTACACTTCAGAGCGGTTAGCTGGTATTTACATTAAGGAGATTGTACGGTTGCATGGAGTTCCGATTTCTATTATTTCTGACAGAGGTACTTAGTTCACATCTCAGTTTTGGAGAGCCGTACAGAAAGGTATCGGTACTGATGTAGAGCTGAGCACCGCATTCCACCCTCAGACCGACGGGCAGTCGGAACGGACTATTCAGATATTGGAGGACATGTTACGGGCTTGTGTGATTGATTTTTGTGGTTCATGGGATCAGTTTCTGCCATTAGCGGAGTTTGCATATAACAATATCTATCAGTCCAGTATTCAGATGGACCCGTATGAGGCTTTATATGGTAGGAGGTGTAGATCTCTGGTTGGTTGGTTCGAGCCTGGTGAGGCTAAGTTATTGGGCACATACTTGATTCAAGATGCGTTGGAGAAGGCGAAGTTGATTCAGGAGCAACTTCGCACGACGCAGTCTAGACAGAAGAGTTATGCAGACTGGAAGGTTCGGGATGTATCATTTATGGAAGGTGAGAAGGTACTGCTAAAAGTATCACCCATGAAGGGTGTTATGAGGTTCGGAAAGAGATAAAAGCTGAGTCCTCGGTTCATTGGTCCTTTTGAGGTGCTTCATAAGGTTGGAGAGGTGGCTTATAAACTTGTTTTGCCATCCAGCTTGTCGAGTGTTCATCCGGTGTTTCATGTGTCGATGCTCAGAAAATACGTTGGTGATCTGTCTCTTGTGTTAGACTTCAGCACTGTTCAACTCGAGGGTGATATGTCATACGAGATGGAGCCAGTAGCAATTTTGGCTCGTGAGGTCAGAAAGCTAAGATCTAAGAAGATAGCATCGGTGAAGATGCAGTGGAGAGGTCAATCAGTAGAGGAGGCTACTTGGGAGACCGGCGGGAGATGCAGAGAAAATATCCTCACTTGTTTGAGACTCCAGGTATGTTTCTAAACTCATTCGAGGACGAACATTTGTTTAAGAGGGGGAGAATGTAACGACCCGGTCTGTCGTTACGTAAAACCTGCATTATAATTATTGTTATTGACTTGATATAGATTGGTTATACTGTATTTGATGTATTATATTTGATAGGCTTGAAATCGAATGGCTTTGTTAGGTGATTTGGGACTTAGGAGTGTGTTCAGAATAATTTTGTGATGTCCGGTGTAGAATTAGGCTTGAATTGGCGAAAGTTAGTTTTTGGCAATTCCGGTCGGCAGTGGAAAATAGGCTATCGGGGTCGGAATGGAATTCCAACAGTTGGAACAGGTTCGAAATGTCATTTTGGACTTGTCCGCAAAATTTCAGGTCAATCGGAGTTAATTTGGATAGTTTCGGCATTATTGGTGGATTTTAGAAATATCAAAGTTCTTAGGCTTGAATCCGAGGTGAATTTGGTGTTTTGATGTTAGTTTTGGTGTTTTGAGAGTGAAACTAAGTTTGAATGATGTTATGGAATATGTTGGTAAGTTTGGTTGGGGTCCCGAGGGGCTCAGGATTGATTTTGGGTGGTTAACGGACTCGTTGGGAATTGAAAACACTGCTGGTTTTCTGGTGTTTTTGCACAGGGAATTAACCCTATGCGTTCGCGGAAGGGGGCCCGCGTTCGCATAGGGGAAATTTGAGCTGGGGGATTTTTGACTTGTGCGTTCGCGATGGTCCAGGTGCGAACGCGGAGAAGACGAGGAAGGTGCATCGCGAACGCGGAGAGACGAATGCGTTCGCGTAGGGTTCAAGTCACCTGGGGGACCCCCAGGCCGTTGGTCAGTGCGAACGCGGACCCAGGGTGCGAACATGAAGGTTCGTCTGGTCAAGGCAGTGCGAATGCGGCCAGGGGACCGCGATCGCGAAGGGTAATGAAGTCTGGTCAACGCGAACGCGGCCCGTTGACCGCGAACACGTAGAATAAATACCTGGGCAGTTAATTAAAAGCCCTTCCGCGACCTAGACCTTATTTTACACCATTGTTGAGCGGAGGAAAGCTTTTTGGGCGATTATTGAAGGATAAAATCAGTGGGTATCATAGAGGTAAGTAATTTGATTATTACCACTCATTTATGGGTGATTATAGACCATATTCCCAGCCTTTAATTCATGAAAAACAGTAGAAAAATAGGATTTTGGGGCATGAGACTATGAGACCTTCAAGGGTCGATTTGACGGGCCAAACGGACTCCGATTTTGGTGTTCTTTATATGTACGGAATCGTGAGAAGATAAAGAACACTTTTGTATAAAAAATTCTGAGTTTCGGGATGCAGGCCCGGGGGTCGGGTTTTGTCCGGTTTCGGATTTTTGAGTTAAATTTGATATTCTTCGATTGGAATTTCATTCCTTAAGCATATATTAATGATAAAAATCTAAACTTGGTAGATTTGGAGCCTTCGGAGGTTGATTTGAGAAGCAAGTGCATTGTGGAATAATTCCGGGCTAGTTTTGAGGTAAGTAATGTCTTTAAATCCTGTCCTGAGGGTATAAAATCCCGGACTATGCACCCTTTCACGGGTTTTGAAATAAAAAGGTGGAAACTTTGGAACATGTTTCCTATTTAGGCGACTATTGATTTGCGAAACCAATTTTTAAGCCTTTGCTTAATTAGTATTTATACATTATGATATGTTTTGGGTTGTAAGCCGTGTTTGGGGCCTAGTGCTGACTTGTTTACCCTTCGGGGGTTATGTCTTACTATTTTCCTCACTGATATGTTATGATTTTTACTCAGTCTTTTCTGTGAGATTATTTTGACACTCAGAGTATTTTGATACTACTTCTTAAAAATGAAACACTGTTTTAGGGTCGAGAACCCGATATATTTATGGCCTGAAGGGCAAATTGAGAGTGTCTGATTGAGTGAGGCTGTTGGCCTATATTATGAGGATGTTATGATATGAGTGAGGTTGCGGGCATATGTTGTGTGTGATTTATGCCATGTTGTGGCTTATTATAGCGCTTGGGCTGTAGGAGCCCCTCCAGAGTCTGTAACACACCCTAGTGAGCGCTGGTACCGATTAAGTGATGCCCGCAGGGCTTATGATGAGTGATGTGAGGTTTCCTGATGGGCATAGTGATTGTGAGGTTGCCTGATGGGCAGAGTGATTGTGAGGTTGCCTGATGGGCAGAGTGATTGTAAGGTTACCTGATGGGCTGATACTGAAAAATATTGTTACGAGAAATGCTTTGGCCCGAGGGGCATTTTTATGAAGATTTTTACTGAGTTTTAAACTATGATTTACTTTGTTTTCACACTGGCTGACGCAGGTTCGATAGCAGCACTTCACGGGATTTCGAGGTAGCTGTCCAGCGTCCACAGCTTCTCCATTTTATTCCTTATTATGTTTTTAGCCTTTGACTCAGAGACACATATTATAGTTTTAGAAGAGTTAGATTTATTTCCATAGATGCTCATGACTATTGACTCCAGTTCTTGGGAGGTTGTTTACAATATTATGGGGACGCTAAGACTTATTTATATTACTTATGCTATGGTTGCTGCTTATTGTTTAATTGTGAACTGTTATAATAAAATAAATGCGTAGTAAGGTGATGGTTGGCTAGCCTAGTTCCACGATAGGCGCCATCACGGCCTGTTAGGATTTGGGGTCGTGACAATTACACCACACAGCATGAGCCAATCAATGATCAATTTGTGGACAATACATGCTACTCTCCATCGTCCACAACAATCGTGCAAGACATGGTGACAAACACTTCATCTGTGGAGGAGCAGTTGGCAAACTTTACAGAAGCAATCACTGGCTTGACCAAATGCATGCAAAATCAAGATGCTAGAATTGACAAGCTAACAGACAGGGTGGGAATCTTGATGGAAGAAGAATCCACCCATGCACTTGGCAAACTCCCAGAAGTTCAAGAGATCGATCCTCCCCCAAGACAAGTTGCATCTGATAAGGTTATCCTTGTCTCATATGAATGGATTTTATTCCAATCGATCAACTGAAGGAGTTCATCGAATGAACTATTAACGTGAGTATGAAGTTGCTACCAAGTCTTCCCTTACATACGCAAACCGTACACTGCAATGATCGATATGTTGAAGATGTATGTTGGCTATCAACCTCCAAAATTTCAACAGTTTGATGGCAAAGGCAATCCAAAGCAACGTGTGGTGAACTTCGTTGAGACATGCAACAATGCTGGGACATATGGAGATTACCTCGTCAAGCAGTTTGTCCGCTCATTAAAAGGAAAAGCTTTTGATTGGTGCACGGACCTCGAGGGCTGGATCTCTTGATAGTTGGGATCAACTAGAGCAAGAATTCCTCAATCGCTTTTATAGCACGAGATGTACTTTGAGTATGATAGAACTTACAAATACTCGGCAACGAAAAGGTGAACCAGTTATCAACTTTATCAATCATTGGAGGAATGCAAGCCTCAACTGCAAAGACAGACTTAGTGAAGCTTCGAGCATAGAGATGTGCATCCAAGGCATGCATTGGGGACTACGCTACATCTTGCAACGTATCAAGCCTGGCACATTTGAAGAACTTGCGATTCGATCCCATGACATGGGGTTGAGCATGGCCTCCACTGGAAATGAAAGGTTTCCTATCTATGAGCCTCGCAAAGGAACGACAAGCAAGAAGTCAGGAAATGTGGAAAGTTTGTACCCAAATCTGAAAACAAAGAAGCTATGACTATCAACACATCACCTGTTAAGTTCACAACGAAGGTGAGCAAGAAGCAGAGTACGAAATCCACTTCTTTTCAAGATAAGCCAATTGGAAAGTTGGCTCTAAAAGAAATGCAAGAGAAGGAGTACCTATTTCTGGATTCTGATGTGCCATCCATTTTTCAAGAACTCCTCGAGTTAAATCTTATTGAGCGTCCAGATATGAAGCGACCAAATGAAGCTGGGAAAACAAATGACTCAAATTTTTCCAAATATCACTGACTTGTAAGCCACCCTCTAGAGAAGTGCTTTGTCTTCAATGACAAAGTCATGGACTTGACCCGTGAAAAGAAGATCGTTCTTGAAGATGAGAAGGCAAGTGTGAACCAAGTCTCTATCACCTTTGGCTCATTCAGTCTAGATGAGCTATGCAGTTTAAAAGAAATCAAAGATGAAGAATTACTAGAGAATAAAAAAGTCAAAGTAGACCACCATGATGATGATGAAGGTTGGACATTGGTGACCCGCCGTAGGCGCCACAAAATAAGCCCACGAAAAGGATCAATGAAACAACCAACAAGGAAAATAGTGGTAAAAAGACCAAGGAGATGGAATCCAGTTAAGCACTTAAAGAAAGCAAAAATTGGAGGTGCACCACCCTCAAAAGCCACGACATCCAGTGACCTTGGAGGAGTTTCTACCGAGTTAGTTCCGCACGAAAATTTCCCATTGGGGTATTGATGCCTCTTGTTGCCATACTGACGAAGGGAAATAAAAGAGTGATGACCTACCATTGGCACCATCTTCGGAAAAGCTTATCGAGTCTACTCCTCAAGAAGTTATTTCTTGTGAAGAAAAAGTCACGTTCACAAATGACGATCTTCTACTAGGTGAAGCTCTTCATAACGGCCCATTGTACCTGGTAGGCCATATGCGTGATGAAAGGGTAAATCAAATTTTTGTTGATGGAGGATCCTCAATGAACATTTTGCCATTTGCACTGTGAAAGAACTTGGTATTCCCATGAATGAACTCTCAGAAAGTCGTGTGATGATCCAAGGATTCAACCAAGGATGGAAAAGAGCCATAGGCGCGATCAAGCTAGGAATCACCATTGAAGAGATGCAATCAAGTGCATGGCTGCATGTGATCCATGCAAAGACTTCATACAACGTCCTACTTGGAAGGCCTTGGATACATGAGAATAAAGTGGTTCCATCTACCTACCATCAATGTTTGAAATTTTATGAGGGAAAAGTCGAGAAGAAGATAGTTGCTGATGATGAGCCATTCAACGAGGAAGAGTAATACTTCGCCGATGCAAAGTTCTACTTAAAGAACCACATTGTGAAGGAGATAAAAGTTAATGATGGCTGAAAAGCAATAAAGACGAGCCCATAACTAAAAGAATTGAGGAGACTATTGGTAAAGACAAAGCTGTTAGTGATGAGGTACAACCCAATGCGAATAAATCCCATAGAGAGGATATTGCATCTTATGGGAAGAAAGTAAGTCCTAAGCTCCAATATGTCCCTAAAAGGAAGAAAGACGAGGATGAATCATCTAATCTCCAAACCAACACGCTAAAGGAGTTAACTCTTCTGGTAAAACGAATTGAGGCAGTAAAGTTGTCCTCTAAGCCGCTTGCAGGGTTTGTAGCCCAAAATCGTTTGCAGAATGTGGCACTCCATACAAAGCGAACAGATGAAGGTTTTGATCCTAACGCTTACAAACTATTTGCAAAAGATGGATACAATCCCAATGAGCCATCAAAGTTAGGGAAGCACCCATCAGACGATGCAACGATACAACCGCGTGAAGGTTTGGGATACAAGCAAGCCTCACCAATGCACATCTCCCTCTGAAAGGGCGAGTAGCAATTACATCACTGTAGAAGACGAATATGCCGCTTCTAACAGGCCTTCTGTCTTTGATCGACTTGGAAAATCAATTGTGAGAACTTCCTTATTTGAGAGATTGGGTCCATTAAAGAAGGAAAATAAGTTCCAGAGAAATTATCGAAACAAAAGAACACCCGCTTCGCCCAAAATTTAGAAGATCTCTAAAGATTTCCAAAGTTTGGTTCCTTCTAGTATGAAGCGACAAACAAAAGTCAAAGTTTCGTTTGATGAAGTACTGAAGGTGAAGCCATACATTGTGGTCTACACTAAAAAACTTGATGAAGACGAAGAAAGTGTGGGTTCTTCGTACCATGTTACTGCACAAGGTGAGCATGGTGTTTTATCTCTAATGGAGGATGACGAGAAATTGGACGATGTTTCACCGTGTTGTCAAATATCCTTCAATGATGGGGGTTCTCAAGAAGATGAAGATTCGGAATATGCTCCACCTGAATTTGAAGAAGGAGTGAGGACTACAGTTGATGCCTTAAAAGAAGTTAACCTTGGAACCAATGAAGAACCAAGACCCACCTAACTAAGTGCTTTATTAGAAATTTATGAAGAAAGCACTCATATTGAGTTACTCAAGGAGTTCAGGGATGTCTTTGCTTGGAGTTACAAAGAAATGCCTGGCTTAGACCCTAAAGTAGTAGTCCATCACCTTGCGGTCAAGAATGGCGCTCGTCCTGTTAAGCAAGCTCAAAGGTGATTTAAGCCGGACTTGGTTTCCCTAATTGAAACCGAAGTTAACAAACTCATTGAAGCTGGATTTATTCGAGAAGTTAAATACCCAACATGGGTTTCAAGTATTGTCCCCGTAAGGAAGAAGAATGGCCAGATTCGAGTATGTATTGACTTCAGGGATATCAACAATGTGTGTCCCAAAGATTAATTCCCCCTTCCTATTCCAGAGTTGATGGTCAATGCTACTACTGGTTACGAGGCAATATCTTTCATGGACGGTTCGTCGGGCTATAACCAAATTCGCATAGCACCAAAAGATGAAGAGCTTAGTGCATTCCTTACCCCAAAGGGTATTTATTACTACAAGGTAATGCCTTTTGGCTTAAAGAACGGTGGTGCTACTTACCAAAGGTCTATGCTGAATATTGTCGATGATCTTCTCCACAAGAATGTCTAATGCTATGTTGACGCCTTGGTGGTAAAATCAAGAGAGAATGGTGATCACTTAAAAGACTCGAGAATGGTATTTAAGTTGCTCCGGAGGTACCAACTTAGGATGAATCCATTAAAATGTGCCTTGGGAGTTACTTCTGGAAAGTTCCTTGGTTTCATTGTCCGACATCGAGGGATCGAAATTGATCAAGCCAAAGTAGATGCCATTTTGAAAATAACTGAGCTTCGGGATATTCATGAATTGAAAAGTCTGCAAGGAAAGCTAGCATACCTTAGAAGATTCATCTCGAACCTAGCTAGAAGGTTCCAACCATTTAGTCTCCTCATGAAGAAAGGTGTTGAAGCACATGTGTGATGACCCCAGGGGTCATTTTATGAATTAAAACTCCATTATAGACTTATTAGCCATTAAAAAGACTAATTTTAAATACCTCGATTTACGTGCGCAGTCTGGGCGTGAAACAGGAAAGCTTTTACGTGAAAATATGAGAAATAGTAATTTCTAGAGTTAAAATTTGATTATAGTTGACTTTGGTCAATATTTTGAGCAAACGGACCCGAATTTATGTTCTGACGTTCACGGGAGGTCCGCAGTAAAATATGGGACTTGGGTGTATCCCCAAAAATGAATTCCGAGGTCCCAAGCCTTAGAAATCAATTTTTATAATTATTTTGCTGAATTATTAATGAAATAAAGAAAAGAATTAATGTTTGAAACCATTGGTATCGGGCCCGTATTTTGGTTCCGGAGCCCGGTACAGATTTTGTTATAGTAGTTTAATGCTAAATGTGAAATTTGGTGAGAATCGGAGTTTATTTGACGCCATTCGGACGCCCGGTTGAGAAATAGTGAACTTTAAGTGTTCTTGAGAAAAATGATGAGTTTTGAGGTTTAATTCATAGTTTTACATGTTATTTTCATGATTTGATCGCACGATCAAGTCCATATGAAGTTTTTAGACTTGCGTGCATTTTTGGTTTAGAGCCTCGAGGGCTCGGGTGAGTTTCGGATAGGCCACGGGATGTTTTACACTTATGAAAATTGATGTTTTTGCTATTACTGGTGCGCAGAGAATTTGTGTGATGCGATCGCATAGCCCTTTCCGCGATCGCATAGTGCAAATATCTGGGGGGCGCCTTTTGTGTTATGCGAATGCGTAACCCCCTCACGTGATCGCACTGTGTAAATTGGGCCTGGGGGAGGGGAACCCAAATACCCTATGCGAACGCGGCCCACCTTACGCGATCGAGAAGGCCACTGCCCATTACCCTATGCGAACGCGGGCAGGCCCACGCGAACGCGTAGAAGGCCTGCCCAGGTATATAAAATTAATTTAACACAGACAGAACCCTTTTTCTTCATAATTTTTGAACTACCCAGCCCTAAGGACGATTTTCTTTACCAAAGTTCTTCCCCAAGGTGTAGGTAATCAATTCTAAACTTTACTCTTTCAATTACCCAATGTTTTCCATCACTTTTAAATCAAAAACTAAGAATTCTCATGGTAAAAATTGAGGTTTTGGGTAGAATTAGGGAATTTTGTAAAAATCAAATATTTACCTCAAATTGAGGTCGGATTTCGAAACTAATTGTATATTCGGGCTCGGGGGTGAATGGGTAAACATAATTTGGTCGAACTTCGAGTTTGGACCAAGCGGGCCCGGGGTTGGGTTTTAACTTATTTTGTGAAAAATTTGGAAAAATTATAATTTTCAGTAAAGTTAGTTCCTTTAGTATTAATTAATGATATTAAGTCAATCATGATTAGATTCGAGTGTATTGGAGGTGAATTCAAAAGGAAAAGTTATAATTGAGCAGTGAGTGGCCTGCGAATTTGAGGTAAGTGTTTGGTTTAACCTTGACTTGAGGGAATAGGAATCCCCACTTAATTATTATGTGAAATTGCATGTGTGTGGTGTATAGGTGAGGTGACGAGTATCTATGCACCACCAAATTGTCTGCTTACATGATCCCTTTCCCCGTTTCCAATTTAATTGATTCATGTCTTAATTGTTTTATGTTCATTGTTGTTTCTATGACTACTTGGTATTGTTAAGTTGTTGTTAAGTCTTGTTGCAATTATTTTGGAAAAGTATTGGTTGTTTCCTTGGTTTCCTTGTGGTACATAAAGGTTGAGCTCTTTGACAGTGCTTTACGAGATACATACATATATATATATATATATATATATATTCCTGTTGGTTTTATTTTGAGATAATATTGAGGAAGTTCGTGAGAAATGCAGTTTACTGTTTATAATTGTTGAGACAAAAGTATTGTGAAAGGCTTGGCCTGAATTGTGAAGATCTATAAATAAACTGATAGGATGTGTCTAGTGGGAGCGGATTGCACGCCACAACAAGGAGTGATAAGGGTGGACAGGTGTCATGACCCGAATTTACCCTCCGAACGGTCTCGTGACGGCACTTAGTCTCTACGACTAGGTAAGCCTAAATTGCGATGAAAAAGACAAATAATAACAAAACAGTAAAGATGAAGTAATACTATAAACTTAAGTCGCTTGGCATTTACAGCTTTCACTCTCCCAAAACCCGTAATATCAACAAGTCACAAGCTTTATAAAACTATAGCTCTATACAATCAGAATAAGAAAATGTGTATATGTCTATCTCCTATGCCTATAGTAGAGTAGATGGAGACACGTGAGATTCTACGGACGCGGCAAAATTACCTCGCGTCCTCCTGAGCAAGTGTTGTAGTACTCCTAGCCAAAACGTTGTGTACCGGTACCTGGATCTGCACATGGGAAAACATGCGCAGGAAAGGGCGTGAGTACTCCACATTCGGTACTCCGTAAGTGCCAAGCCTAACCCCAGTCAAGTAGTGACGAGGTCAGGTTAAGGCTCTACCGAGCTTTAAAAACAAGTCATTTATAAGTCTAACAGTAAAATATAAATAAGCAATGATAGCATGATTTAAAAGGAGAACTGAAGGAAATAATAAAGAAGAGCCCTCATCTCAGCACAACATATATCTCGACAGCAAATATGCAATGCAGTACAAGGGGAAAGCTCCCGGATCTCGATCCGTAGTCCCAATTTAAATATGCTATGCAGTACAGGGGGAAAGCTCCTGAATTTCAGTCTGCAGTCCCAATTCAATTATGCAATGCAGTACAGGGGGAAAGCTCCCGGATCTCGGTCCGTAGTCCTAATTTAAATATGCAATGCAGAAGTCTATCGGATACGGTTTAATTAAACAGTTCAAGAAAACAACAGGCAAGAATAAGGTAAACTACCTAAGCATTGTGCAATTAGTAGCAAATAAGAGGAATTCAAGTAAGGAAAGGTAGGCATGCTTATTCCTACGCTAACTACTCAGTTATGACATAAAGCAGTAATATAGGAATGAAAGTGGGTTATGTCATGGAAGGAAAAGTGAAATTTTAGCAACAATGACCCGTGTACGCACTCGTCACCTCACATACACGGCGTCCACATAACAAAATCAGTATGAAAATACCTAAGGGGAAGTCCCCAACACAGAGTTAGGCAAGCCACTTACCTTGACTGCGCAAATCAACTCAGTACCACGCTCTTGCCACGAGTATTCGACTCCGGGTCGCCCAAATCTAATAAATTCGATTGCATAATGTAAATAACACTTTAAGGAAACAAATTAGCAAATTAATTCGAAGCTAATACACGAAATTAGGAAATTCGCCTAAAACGTCTCCTAGGCCCACTTCTCGAAATCGGGTAACAATTATATTTCCCGGACACCCATATACTCATGAACTCACCCGAACAAGAATCGTCAAAATCCGACGTCAATATCCCCCTAAATCCTCATATTTCTACTTGGGGAAGTTTCATCCAAATTTCATGGTTTTCCACCCATTTTCATTGATTAGATTGAGGAAATTGATAGAGATTAATGGTATAACAATGGATTAAGGTTAGAAAACGTCACCTATGATCCTCCTCTTTGAATCCCACTGAAAATCGCCAAGTCCCGAGCTCTAAATCGATTTTGGAGTAATGAATTTCAAACCCTTGGATTTTTGGTATAACAGTACAGGGATTTCGCACCTGTGACTCTATGATCGCACCTGCGGTACCGCACCTGCGAAATTTCCATCGCTGGTGCGGAAGTCACTTAAGAAGGCTGGGGCCGCACCTGCGGTCGCTTGGCCGCATCTGTGGTCCCGCTCCTGCAAAACCAAGGTCGCACCTACGACCATTGGCCATCCCTACTCAAGCCGCACCTGCGAACCATCCATCCGCACCTGCGTCTCCGCACCTGCGGAAAGACCATCGCAGGTGCGAGACACCAGAAACAGAACTGGTTCAGCAGCTCCTAAGGGTCAAAATTCACCCGTTGGGCATCCGAAACAACCCTGAGGCCCCCGGGACCTCAATCAAACCTACCAACTGATCCAAATACCTTATTCAAACTTGGTCAAGCCTTAAAGACACACCTCATAACATCATAATCGTCAAATATGCATAGATTCAAGCCTAAGAAGTTATGAAATTTCTCGAATTCACATCCGATGCCGAAACACGTCAAAGCTCATCCGAATGACCTCAATTTTTGCACACTGGTCATAAATGACTTTACGGACCTTCTATCACTTTCGGAATTCCATTCCGAGTCCGATATCAATATCTCACCTATAGGCCAAATTTGCTGAAATTACAACTTTCGCCAATTCAAGCCTAAATTTGCAACCGACCTCGAAAACACATTCCGAACACGCTCCTAACCCTGGAATCACCCAACGGGGCTAAAGGAGTCGACGGATTTACATTCCGGATCCGTGTTCGCACAATTCTAGCTACAGTCCGATTTCTAAAGCTACAATTCACATTAAAGGACTATATGTCCAAAATCACTCCAAATTTCACCACGCAATGCTCCGACAAGTTCCAATAGCATAATTAGACAGGGGAGAAGCAGTTATGAGGGGATCGAGGTGCTAACTCTCAAAACGACCTACCGGGTCGTTGCATTCTCCCCCTCTTAAGAAAATCGTTCGTCCTCGAACGAGTATGGAAACATACCTGAAGCTGTGAAGAGATGCGGGTACTGACTTCGCATGTCCTGCTCGATCTCCGAAGTCGCCTCCTCGATCGGATGACCCCTACACTGAACATTGACTGAGGAAATATTCTTCGATCTGAGCCTCCTGACATGCCTGTCCAATATAGCCACGGGCTCCTCAACATATGATAGATCCTTGTCCAATTGGGCCGACCTGAAATCCAAAACATGAGTCAAGTCACCGTGATACTTTCGGAGCATGGAAACGTGGAACACCGGATGAACTCCTGCTAGGTTAGGAGGCAAGGCCAACTCATAGGCTACCTCCCCAACCTACTGCAATACCTCAAAAGGGCCAATGAACCTCGGACTCAGCTTACCCTTCCTCTCGAATCTCATGACGCCCTTCGTAGGCGATACCCGAAGCAAAACCCGATCACCAGCCATAAATGCCAAGTCACGAACCTTCCGATCCGCGTAACTCTTCTGTCTGGATTGAGCTGTGTGAAGTCTCTCCTGGATCAGCTTCACCTTGTCTAGGGCATCCTGAACCAAGTCTGTACCCAACAATCGGGCCTCGCCCGGCTCAAACCATCCTACTGGAGACCTGCACCGTCTACCATACAAAGCCTCATATGGCGCCATCTGAATGCTGGACTGGTAGCTGTTATTATAAGCAAACTCTGCAAGAGGCAAGTATCGGTCCCATGACCCTCCAAAATCCATCACACAGGCACAGAGCATATCCTCAAGAATCTGAATCGTGCGCTTATGACTGCCCGTCCGTCAGGGGTGGAATGTTGTACTGAGATCTATCTGGGTACCCAACTCACTATGCAAGGCTCTCTAGAAGTGCAAGGTGAATTGAGGACCTCGATCTGATATAATTGACACTGGCACACCGTGCAACCGGACTATCTCCCAGATGTAGATCTGGGCCAACCTCTCAAAAGAATATGTAGTCAACACTGGAATGAAATGAGCTGATTTGGTCAGCCGGTCCACAATCACCCAAATAGCATCATGCTTCCCCAAGGTCCGAGGAAGTCCAACCACAAAATCCATGGTGATCCGCTCCCACTTCCACTCTGGAAGCTTCATCTGCTGAAGTAATCCTCCCGGTCTCTAATGCTCACATTTGACCTTCTTACAATTGAGGCACTTGGATACAAACTCCGCTATATCCTTTTTCATCCTTCGCCACCAATAGTGATGTCTCAGATACTGGTACATCTTCGCGGTACCCGGATGGATGGAATACTGCGAGTTATGGGCCTCCTCAAGAATCAACTCCCGAAGTCCATCTACATTGGGCACACAAATCCGGCCCTGCATCCTCATCACACCGTCATCACCTATGGTCACATCCCTGGAATCCCCATGCCGAACCCAATCCTAAAGAGCCCGAAGGTTGGGATCCTTATACTGGCGCTCCCGAATGTGGTCATAAAGATAAGATCGAGCAACAACACAGGCAAATACCCGGCAAGCCTCAGAAAGATCAAGCCTCACGAACTAACTTGATAAGGACTGAACATCCAAGGCTAAGGGCCTCTCAACTACACGAAGATATGCCAAACTACCCAAACTCTCCGCCTAGTGACTCAAGGCGTCGGCCACCACATTGGCCTTCCCCGGGTGGTATAGTATAGTGATGTCATATTCCTTGAGTAACTCCAACCACCTACCCTGGCGCAAATTGAGATCCTTCTGTCTAAATATGTGCTGCAAACTCCGGTGATCCGTGAATATCTCACAAGGAACACCATATAAATAATGACGCCATATCTTCAGGGCGTGAACAATCGTTGCCAACTCTAGATCATGAACATGGTAGTCTTTCTCATGCACCTTCAATTGTCTGGAAGCGTAGGCAATCACCTTACCGTCCTGCATCAACACTTCTCCCAGGCCAATCCTCGAAGCATCACAATAGACTGTATAGGACCCTGAACCTGTGGGTAATACTAACACTGGAGTTGTAGTCAGGGCTGTCTTGAGCTTCTGAAAGCTCTACTCACATACCTCAGTCTATATAAAAGGTGCACCCTTCTGGGTCAGTCTGGTCATGGGCGCTGCAATGGATGAAAATCCCTCCATAAAATGGCAATAATACCTAGCCAAACCGAGGAAACTGTGGATCTTAGTAGATGAAGACGGTCTGGCCCAACTCTGTACCGCCTATACCTTCTTCGGGTCTACCTTGATCCCATCCGAAGATACCACATGGCCTAAGAATTCCACAGAATCAAGCCAAAATTCACACTTAGAAAATTTGGCATACAACTTCGTCTCTCTCAATGTCTGAAGTACGATCCTCAAATGCTACTCATGGTCCTCCTGCGACCGAGAATATACCACAATGTCGTCAATGAACACGACGACGAAGGTATCAAGGTACCGTCGAAATACGTTGTGCATCAGGTGCATGAAGGCTGTTGGGCCATTGGTCAGCCCAAATGACATAACAAGGAACTCATAGTGGCCATATCTGGTCCTAAAGTCAGTCTTCGAGATATCCGGATCCCTAATCTTTAACTAATGATAACCCGAACGAAAATCAATCTTGGAGAACACCCTAGCACCCTGTAACTTGTCAAATGCAAGGCAATGGGTACCTGTTCTTCACTGTCACCTTATTCAGCTACCGGTAGTCAATACACATACGCAATGAACCATCCTTTTTCTTCACAAACAATACCGGAGCACCCCAAGGCGATACACTGGGCCTAATGAATCCCTTTTCAAGCAACTCCTACAACTGCTCCTTCAACTCCTTCAACTCAAGAGGAGCCATGTGATAGGGAGGAATGGAAATGGGTTGAGTGCCTGGCAACAAGTCAATTTTGAAATCAATATCTCTGTCGGGCGGCATACCCAAAAGATCAGCTGGATAAACATCAGGATAGTCCCTAACAATGGGGACAGACTCAACTGTAGGGGTCTCAGCACTAACATCTCTCACATAAGCCAAATACGCATCACACCCCTTTTCAACCATCCGCTGAGCCTTAAGAAAGGAAATGACTCGACGGGGAGTGTACTCTAAGGAACCTCTCCACTCTAGCCTCGGTAATTCTGGCATAACCAGCGTCACGGTCTTGGCGTGACAATCAAGAATAGCATAGTAGGGAGACAACCATTCCATACCCAATATAACATCGAAATCTACCATACTGAGTAATAATAAATCAGCCCTGGTCTCAAAACCACTGATAACAATCAAACACGACCGATATACACGGTCCACAACAAGAGAATCCCCCACGGGAGTAGAAACATAAACGGGGAAACTCAAAGAATCCCGAGATACCCAGATGAGAAGAAAAGTAAGAGGACACATACTAATACGTAGATCCTGGGTCAAATAATACCGATGTGTCCCTATGACAAATGGGAACAATACCTGTAAGGACCGAATCTGAAGCAATGGCCTCTAAGCGGCCTGGAAGAGCATAATATCTTGTCTGGCCTCCCCCTTAGGGCGACCTCCACCTCGAGCTGCCTGAGATGGTGGGGTAGCAGCTGGGGCTGGAAGGATAGCTGAAGGACCTGGTGGAAGGCGTGGAACTTGATAAGTCTGAGGTGGTGCACCCCTCTTAGCTTTGGGGCAATCTCTGATCGCAAGACGAGGGTCACCATACTCAAAACAACCCCTCGGAGGACGTGGCGGCTATTGTTGACTCTGAACTGGCCTGCTGGACTGGCCAGTGATAGCACCTCGAGTAGGAGGCATCTGAGATACTAGTGGTGCATAATAAGGCTCCTGAGGTCTAGAAGGAGCTGGGATACCACTAGCTGCTAGAAGAGCTGAATGAACGGGGTGACTCACAAAACCCCTACCATGGTGTGCTACTGTTGCACGAGCTCCTGAAAAATGACCGGTCACTCGAGACCTCTTGGCCTCTCTCTCCTCCCTGTCCCGGGCTAACATAGTCTCAATCCTCCGGGCAATACTCACGGCCTGCTGGTAAGTAATATCTATCTCCATCTCCCTAGCCATGTTGGTCCGAATACTGGGGTGGAGTCCCTCAATAAAGCGCCGAACCCTCTCTTTAACAGTGACAACCAAAGCTGGTGCATGACGAGCCAAGTCGCTGAAACGGACTACATACTCCGACACAGTCATAGTACCCTGGCGTAACTGCTCAAACTATGCATTCCAAGAATCCTTGAGGCTCTGAGGGACAACTCAAGTAGGAGCATCTCTGAGAACTGAGCCCATGTAAGTGAAGCTGCCTCGTCCGGACTACTAAGCTCAAAAGCACACCATTACTGATAAGCTGCTCCCCTCAACTGGAAAGCAGTGAAAGAAACCCCACTCGTCTCCACAATACCCATAGTGCGTAGAATGCGATAACACACCTCAAGAAAACCCAAGGCGTCATTCGAAGCTAGTCCACTGAACTCAGGTGGGTGGTACTTCTTGTACCTCTCAAGTCAGAGTTGCTCTGCCTCACGAACCGCTATCCTAGTCTCATGCTGAGCCGGAGCTACTGTGGGCATAGGAATATACTCTTGAACCTTCCCAATATGAACCCTCTGCTCAGGAGCACGGGCTGCGGGAGTCTGCGTCCCTCCCCCGGCCTGGGATGTAGCTGGGGCTATCGGAAGTAATCCCGCCTGAGACAGAGTACTGAAGGCACTCAAAAACTAAGCCAATGTCTCCTGGAGAGCTGGAGTAATAGTAGGGACCTCCTGTGCCCCTCCAACGGTGGCTGCTGGGGGATCCTCTACCTCTGCTCTCGCCGGTGCTTGGGCTGCACTGCGTGCTCATCCTCTGCCCCGACCCCTGCCTCTAACGGCTCTAGATGGGGGCTCGGGTTCCTGATCATCAGTATGTCCGGTACGAGTACGAACCATCTGTAAGCAAGAATAGAATAGAGTTCAAGAATTTTGATGACAGTAACTAGCACGATAGGGAATTCCAAAGAATATGATTGTTCTTAACAGTTACATAGCCTCTCGAAGATACATACGGACGTCTCCGCACCGATCTGCGTGACTCTCATAAATCGGCTTGTGACTTGTGACTCCTATGAACCTAGACTCTCTGATACCAACTTGTCACGACCCAAATTTACCCTCCGACGGTCTCGTGACGGCACCTAGTCTCTACGACTAGGTAAGCCTAAATTGGGGAAGAACAAGACAAATAATAACAAAACAGTAAAGATGAAGTAATACTATAAACTTAAGCCGCTCGGCATTTACAGCTTTCACTCTCCCAAAACCCGAAATATCACCAAGTCACAAGCTTTATACAACTATAGCTCTATACAATCGGAATAAGAAAATGTGTATATGTCTATCTCCTATGCCTATAGTAGTGTAGATGGGGACACGTGAGATTCTGCGGACGCGGCGGAACCACCTCGCAGCCTCTTGAGCAAGTGTTGTAGTACTCCTAGCTAAAATGTTGCGTACCGGTACCTGGATCTGCACATGGGGAAAACATGCGCAGGAAAGGGCGTGAGTACTCCACATTCTGTACTCCGTAAGTGCCAAGCCTAACCCCATTCAAGTAGTGATGAGGTCAGGTTAAGGCTCTACCAAGTTTAAAAACAAGTCAGTTATAAGTCTAAACAGTAAAATATAAATAAGCAATGATAGAAGGATTTAAAAGGAGAACTGAAGGAAATAATAAAGAAGAACCCTCAATTCAGCACATCATATATCTCGACAGCAAATATGCAATGCAGTACAAGGGGAAAGCTCCTGGATCTCGGTCCATAGTCCCAATTTAAATATGCTATGCAGTACAGGGCCAAAGCTCCCGAATCTCAATCCGTAGTCCCAATTTAAATATACAATGCAGTACAGGGGAAAAGCTCCTGAATCTCAGTCCGTAGTCCCAATTTAAATATGCAATGCAGTACATGGGGAAAGCTCCCGGATCTCGCTCCGTAGTCCTAATTTAAATATGCAATGCAGTACAAGGGGAAAGCTTCTGGATCTCGGTCCATAGTCCCAATTTAAATATGCAATGCAGTACATGGGGAAAGCTCCCGGATCTCGCTCCGTAGTCCTAATTTAAATATGCAATGCAGAAGTCTATCGAATACGGTTTAATTAAACAGTTCAAGAAAACATCAGGCAAGAATAAGGTAAACTACCTAAGCATCGTGCAATTAGTAGCAAATTCGGGTCGTGACACTCGTACCTCCTGCAGAAGTTGAAAATCATTGGGTCGATGGGACCCATTGTGAAGGGGAAAGTGTAATCGCTTAAGAACATCTTCGCGTGTGTGGTGATCTCTTCAGATGTAGGAATGCCCTCCACTACCTCTGGGCCCTATTTGCAGTCCTCTTTCATGGCATCGAGTGGCCCTTGGTAATCAAACACATATACATCGATACATGTTCACATCGGCTTGACATCGATGAAGGGTTATCGTTCTTAAAGTCAGTTTTAAGGACGCATGGGCCAGGAACGTATTCATGGGGGTCGGTTCTACCGGTGTCTTATCACCGGCCGACTGGGAGGAGGAAGACAGAGCTTTTCTTTTTGCGGCACAATTTTGGAGGTTTTTGCCATTTGTGTATGTGAAGGAAGTAGAAATAAGGTGTAAAATTGGTGGCTCCGGTGAACACGGTGGCGTAATAAGCGGCAATGAGAAAAAGATAAGAAGGATTGGGAGCTCAAGAGTTTATGATCAAAGAAAAATATAGTTTGAATAAACTAAAGAGGTGGTATTTATAGGCCTAAGACAACGGTTCGGTATCACTAGTGGCCGACAGACGACTGACATGCATTGATGTTTTTTTTTTTTTGGAACCGAACCGACGGGTCGTTTCGGTCACATCCACCTTTTACGTCATGGAAACGATGTCATGATCGAGGTACTGGGGAATCGAGGCTCAAATCGTTTCTTATCATTTCATTCTAAGAAGCACAAGGATTATCTGCATACAGTTAAAATCGACCTCACCCAATTTTACGGGCTCGAGGGTCTGCCTCGAGAGTGTGTCCGTATAGAAGCAAGCTCGTGCTCGAAGAACACGGAGACTAAAGGATCGAGATCAGGCTAAATCGATACTGAAGTAACGGAATAACAAGATATCCGCAATCGACCACCAATCTCGGCGGGAATCTCGGAATTGGCAGAACCATTAACGGTTACTGATATCAATCATGTATTTTGCTTACGAAATTAGAGTTATACCTTATTTAGGATTCCTCTACTATATAAAGAGAAACCATGTTCATTTGTAAGGGGGAGACACAAGAATCACATACGCAATTACTGAGAAATAATAAACACTATGTTCTTTTACTTGCTTACAAGTTCCTTTTGTTCTTATTCTTGTTGTTCTTATTGTTCTTGGCACTTGATCTCGAGCCTATCCCAAACCGAGGTCGATAACTTGCAATTACACCGGTTTGATTTATCTTAATCGTTTAATTCATTTATTTATCTAGTCATTTATCAATTGACATTGAATCGGATCTCGCATCCTTATAACCACATTACAAGTTTAATTGTTACTCGTATTTCGACGTAAACAAAATTCAGTACATGAGATTTAAATTTTCGGACACACTTTTCGATCAAATTTAGGACACGATATTATGAAGTTTGAACCTCATGCATCCTTATAACCATATTACAAGTATAATTGTTACTCATATTTCGAGGTAAACAAAATTCAGGACATAAGATTTAAATTTTCGGACACAATTTTCGATCGAATTTAGGACACGATATTATGACGTTTGAACCTTGAGGTTTAAGCTTCAGTTCGTCATGTCCTGAAATTTGAGCGAATTGGCTACATCTTAAGCTCTGGATATATTTTAAAATGCATGCTTAAAAGTGGCTACCTGATGTCATTTCCTTTAATGTCTCACCCGCATGTATGAGAAAATTTGATGAAATGATCTAATATAAAACAACAATCCAATAAAATCTCACCAGTGGGATCTAAGAGGGTAGAGTGTACGCCGACCTTACCCCTACCCAGAGATGGTAGAGAGGCTGTTTCCGGGAGACCCTCGGCTCACAAACAATCGATCTCAAATCCAAGAAATCTCAAAAAATATCTAATATGTTGGCTTACTTTAAAAAGAAGCAAATGATCCTACAAACGCTTTGTCTTTTATTTATAGTTTTTTTTTGGTATTTCTACAAATTTATATGACTAAAATTATATTGCAATAAACTACAAAATTAAATCTCTCGAAAATAATTGCGAAACTTGAAGGAACTCTCCGCGTGAGAATCAAAGGCCGCCATTCTTCAGTTTATATCCACATCTTCATCAGCTATGGAGATGGATGATAAAGAACACGTCGAACATGGTTGCCATGCATGATCGAGTAGCAGCAGTTGCACCAATTCCCTTCAGGCGAGCGACGTATCTACAAGGCCAGCCTCTTGTTGAATTTACTGAGGCTGAAGTCGATCGAATGAATGTCTTAGAAGGCCTACAGTTTGCTGTTGTTTGCAAGTTCTCGTATGGTTGGCCAGAACTAAACGAATTGCGAAGGATTATTCTCATTCAATGTGGGATTAAAGGAGAATGCAATATTGGGTACTTACGTGATCGTCACCTACTGGTAAGGCTGTCGCTATGGCAAGATTTTATTGAATTTACGTCCAAAATTGTTTATTACATTAAGGATAAATTTGGGAAGGAGTACCAGATGAGAACATTGATAAACGATGCTAGTTTCAAGCCTGGGGAAGAGACATCAAGAGTTATGGCATGGATATCGTTTCCTAATCTTTTGCCAACTTTTTTTGTTAAAGAGTGTCTTTTTTCTTTTGCATCAGTTGTCGGTAAGCCATTGCACTTGGATATGGCCACAGTTAATAAGACAAGGCCTAATTGTGCGCGTGTGAAGGTGTTGGTTGACCTACTAGCAGATTTACCTAAGAAAGTTAGGATGGATATAAAGAATGAAGCAAAACGGGGGCTGTTAGAACTGATTGGGTTACTATCAAATATTATTACCTCCCTAAGTACTGTAAGGAGTGTAAACTACAGGGTCATGACATGACTGAGTGCTGGAGATTACACCCTGAACTCATTGCAACAAACAATGCAGAGCAGCGGACTCAAAGGGATCCAAGAGATGGCATAGGTGGAGACAAGGATAAACAAACAAGCCCTATGATGATCTTATCGAGCGGTAGAGTAGTTGGGAATATGGGACAACAATGGAAAGAAGTAAGAGATACTAGAGGCAAAGGG
>ML250166.1:557-43869 GCA_005239495.1 Nicotiana undulata | reverse complement strand
GAAATATTTACACCAAAAATAGTATAGAATTTGGGTGTGGTCAAAAATTAGTTGTTCACAATACCGTGTAACTATCATAGAACCCTTCTTGAGACACTCAAACTGCCTCCGGAAATCCTCTCTCTGGGTAATAGGAAGGAACTTCTCTAGGAACAAATCGGAGAACTGAGCCCAAGACAAAGGTGGTGATCCAGCTGGCCTGGTCAAACAGTAATCCCTCCACCAAGTCTTGGGAACTTGAAAGGCGGAACGTAGCAAAATCGACCCTATTGGTATCCATGATCCCCATGTTCCGAAGAACCTCATAGAAACTGTCTAAGTAATCCTGGGGATCCTCTGAAGGTGCACCGCTAAAAGTAGTAGGAAACAACTTGGTGAACCGGTCCAATCTCCATAAAGCATCAGCAGTCATAGTTGCTCCATCGCTTGCCTGAGCCACAATACCTGGCTGAACTACCTCAGCTGTCTGAGGTGCTGGGGTCTGGAACTGAGAAGCTAACTGCTCCGGCGTGCGGGTGGTGGGAGTCTGGGCTCCTCCCCCAGCCTGAGAGACGGCTGGTGCTGTAGGAAGTAAACCTGCCCGAGCCACACTCTCCATGAAGCCCACAAGACAGACAAGAGCATCCTGGAGTACCGAGGTGGAAATTAAACCCCCGGGAAGCTGAGCTGGTCCAACCGGGACTGTCTCGGCAAGAACCTCATCAGCAAACTCTACCTGAGGCTCTGCCACTAGGGCTGATGCTCTGGGCTGAGCTCTGCCCCTGCCTCGGCCTCTAGCATGACCTCGGCCTCGTCCTCGGTCCCTCGTAGGAGCTACAACTGGAGACTCAGGCTGCTGATCAGTAGATGAAGAAGCACGTGTTCTCGCCATCTGCGATAGAATAGAGTAGAAATTCAATTAGCAGTTAGAATTCAAATCGCACGACAGAGAAGAATAGATGTGAAGTTATTCCTAAACTCTGCATCCTCTGGGGGATAATTAAAGACGTCTCCGTACCGATTCCTCAGACTCTACCAAGCTTGTCCGTGAATTGTGAGACCTAAGCAACCTAGTACTCTGATACCAACTTGTCACGACCCGAATTTCCCACTGTCGAGACCGTGATGGCGCCTAACGTCGAACCCGCTAGGCAAGCCAACGCGAATGTTTAATTTACCTTATTCCTTTATTATTATTCAATAACAGGTGAAATACAACACTAACATAAATGAAAGTACAAATGAAGCAAAGTATATTAACTCAATTTAATGGCTTTACGAGGTTTCACAATACCAATCCCGGAATTTTGGAGTCACATACTCACGGACTGTCTATGAATAATACATATAATAGTCTGAATGAAATAAGTACATCTGTTTTTGAAATAACTAGAACAGAATACAAAAGAAGTAGGAGGGAACGCCAAGGCCTGCGGACGCCAACAGGACTACCTCGGTGTCTCCACGTGGATTGAAGGCAGCCTCTTTGCTCTAATGTCCGTAGGGTCCTATACTGGGATCTGCACAACAAAAATGTGCAGAGTGTAGCATCAGTATAATCGACCTCATGTACTGAGTAAGTGTCGAGCCTAACCCCGGCGAAGTAGTGACGAGGCTTGGACACGACAACCAAATCAACCTGTACAGTTTAATAATATATGAAGGAAATAATAATAACAGAAAGTAAACAACTAAATACAAAGAGAAGGGGAACATGTTGGGGGAAAGAAATGTCAAATAAAGGAAATAACGAAATAAGACAACAATTCAATATCAACTTGAACAGAAGGAAATAACATCACAGAGAAATAGTGCACGACATCACCCTTCGTGTTTTTAATATCATAATATGGCACGACATCACCTTTCGTGTTTTTACACACTCATCCTCACAATAATCAATACACGGCATCACCCTTCGTGCTTTACACTCTTCCTCGCCCAAAAAATATCAATAGCTGAAGTTCGGAAAGGAAAAATCAATAATATAAACCACAATAATAAATCATAACATCCCGGCAAGGGAACAACAGTGGAATTATCACCATTCCGACAAGGGACATATCTATAACCAATCTCACTCAAGTACCTATCTTCACATAGAATTTCTCAACCGAAACCAATACTCAACAATATTCAATACCAAGAACTTCCACCAAAATGAATAACCACAAAGTGAAACTCAAGCTATAATAAAGTAAATATCAATGAAAAATCACATAATTCATAATATCCAACTCACGGGCATGCTTGACACCAACGTATAGGTACTCGTCACCTCACCTATACGTTGAACATGATATTAACACATAGCAAATAAGACACAACACCTATTCCCTCAAGCTAAGGTTAGGCCAAACACTTACCTCAAATTCCACGACCAACTCAAGCCTCGATTACCGTTTTCCCTTTTGAATTTGACTCCAATTCACTTGTATCTAGACATAATCGACTTAATAACATCAATAAACGTGAAATAATTAAATTCCAATGCTTAATTATAAATTCCCGAGGTTCAGACAAAAACCCGATCACCCATTTACCCATGAGCCCAAATATGTAATTAGTTTCGAAATCCGACCCCAAACGAGGTCTAAATTCCAATTATTCAAAAAGCCCTAACTCTATCCAAATCCCTAATTTTCTACCCTTAGGAACATAATTTAGGACTACAAATCTAATGGGTGTTAATGGAAATTGAAGAAGATGAGTTTAAGAACCCATACCTATTGTTTTGTGGTGAAATCCCCCTTCAAGAATCGCCCAAGTTTGAGTTTAAGTGAAAGAGTTATGAAAATTTTGAAGAATCCCGTAATTGGTGTGTTATTAAAAGACTGGGCAAAATATAGCCTATGCGTTTGCGACCAGGACAGTGCGTTCGCATACGCTCCCCTCCCCTACACTACACGTTCTCGTTCAAAGGGGCGCGTTCGCACATTGTTTGAACTACCCAGCCCCCAGGCCCCTTACTACTCTTTGCTATCACGATTGCCCGGGTGCGTTCGCGTAGAGTAAATTCTTAAAGCTCCGCGTACACACCTGTTCCTATGCATTCGCATAGTATAAACCTGCCCCCTCCAAATTTGTGTTGTGCGTTCGCATGGGTTACCATGCGTTCGCATAGAGTAAAAACTCAGACACCAGATACAACAAAGAAACACCAAATTTTCTAAGTTCAAAATACTTCGACGCCTATCCGAAACTCACCCGAGCCCTTGGGACTCCAAACCAAAAATGTACACAACCTCAAAAATATCCTACAGACCTACTCGTGCTATCAAATTGCCAAAATAACATCTTAAACAACGAATTTAGCATAGAAATCAAGGAAAAATCTCAAAACTTCCAAAGTATCAATTTTCACAACTACGGGTCCTAATCATATCAAACGACTTCCGTTTCTTACCAAATTTTACAGACATATCATAATTATCATATTGAACCTGTACCGGGCTCCAAAACCAAAAAACAGGCCCGATACCATAAATTTCAAATATATTCAAATTTCTAAAATCTCTTATATTTTCAGAAAAACAATTTCTTTCAAAAATTAATTTTTCGGGCTTGGGACATCGGAATTCAATTCCGGGCATACGCCCAAGTCCCATATTTTCTTACGGACCTTCCGAGACCGTCAAATCATGGGTCCGGATCCGTTTACCCAAAATGTTGACCGAAGTCAACTTAAATTTTATTTTAAATGCAAATTTAGTATTTTTCTCAGCTTTTTTATATAAAAGGTTCCCGGCTATACGCCCGGGCTGCGCACGCAAAATGAGGTGAGATAAAAGGAGGCTTTCAAGGCCTTGGAACACCGTTTTGACATATAAAATAAGGGATTACCTTTTGGGTCATCACCGGGACCAAGTAAAACAATATATATTAGCAATAATAAATTGAATGAGTTTTTTCTAGAGCTAGGGAGTTAACCCCGTGCCTAGGTATACCTTCCGATCGGGCAGGTGTTCGTTTAGTATGACCTGCTCCAGCTCTCCAATCGTTGATTTGGTAGCATTGTAGTCATCGGGGACTATAAAGGATCAAGGGACCCCATAAGCGTCGTCTTTGTCAGTCCCCTGCTTATCTGGATGGGTCGAGGCCGACATCGGTGATTGCTATTTGGCCCCTTATTTTTCTTCCAACCCTGGTTCTTTTGATGTTGTAAGTGTTGATATCGGAATCACCTCATCGGCTGCAAACATCTCTTTTGTGGTCGGTTCTTTCCCGTAGATCTTCTTAATCCCTCCTGGTATCGGGAATTTTAACACCTGGTGAAGGGTCGAAGGCATTACCCTCATTATGTTGATCCATGGCCTCCTGAACAGGGATTTGTATCACATGTCACCCTCTATCACATAAAACTTGGCTTCCTAGATGGTACCTGCGGCATTGACTGGTAATGTTATTTCCCATTTAGTGGTTTTACATTACATGTTGAATCTATTCAGTACTCGGATTGCGGGTACAATTTGGTCTTTTAGACCGAGCTGCTCCATGACCCTTGATTGAATGATGTTGGCGGAGCTACCTGGGCCAATTAACACATGTTTAACTCGTACGTTATTCCCGAGTATAGATATTACTAATGTGTCATTGTGGGGTTGTACGATCCCTTCTAGGTCCTCGTCGTTGTGCCATGATATTTGCATATCTAGTTAGGATCCCTTTGGGTTGGATCAGTCTGTAGAGGTCAAGGCCATTTGGTATCTTTGATGCGTCCGATAGCTGATACAATGACAGCATCATCGACATTAATGTTGTACTCCGATACCCTTGGTGCTTCTTTAGGACCGATGGACCTTTCAAAGCAGTTTTTTGTCATAAATCCCCTGCTATCCTGCCCTCGATCATTTCTCCTTTCATTTCTCATGGAATTTTTCCCAGACATGTTGCCTCTTTGATCCCTATTATATGTCTGATACCGGTATCTATTCGACCTTGTTTCCTGGTCAATATCTCTCTTGGTTCTATCGACAGGTCTGATAGGATAAACGGACCCAGAAGGAACCCCAAGTTGATCATCTTCGACCCTGAATTTTGATTGGTACCGATTATGCAGATCGACCCAAGTAACAACTAGATACTCTGACATATTCTGTTTCAATTGCTATGAATCCACCGAGCTTCGAACATTCAGCCCTTGGGTAATGGCTTGAACGCCCCAATCATCAGCGACAAGTGGTAGGTCCATCCGTTCCATTTGGTATCGAGATAGGAATTCTCTGAGCATTTCATTATCTTTCTGCCTTACCTTGAAAAATTCCGACTTCCTAGTTTCGACCCTGATGGCTTCGGCGTGTGCCCTTACAAAAGAATCTGCAAGCATAGCAAAAGATTCAATAGAATTAGGTGGTAAATTGCGATACCATATCATGGTTCCCTTTGACAGGGTCTCTCCAAATTTCTTTAATAAGGAGATATGATTTAATCATCATCTAGATCATTCCCTTTGATGGCACACGTGTAAGAGGTGACATGTTCATTTGGATCGGTCTTCACATTATACTTAGGAATCTAGGGCATGGAGAACTTCTTGAGGATCGGTTCTAGAGTCGCGCTCCGGGGAAAGGGTTTTTGCACGAACTTCTTGGAATCTAGACCTTTATATATCGGTGGTGCTTCTGGTATTTGATCTACCATGGAATTATAAGTCTCCACCTTTTTATGATTGGCCTCGATCTTCTTCTCCCTTGATTCTATATGTTTCGTCAATTCCTCGCGCTTTTATATAATCTCGGGGTTAGCCACCGATTCGTTTTTGTTCGACCTTTCTGTGATCGGTTGATCCCTGCGGGTGACTTCCCGGGGAGGATTGGGCTCAACCCTGCTTGGTGCACGATTTTGGTTTTGTAACTGGGCTATTACCACCTGTTGTGCCTGCAACATTTCGAAGATCACTCGTAGACTGATCCCGTCCCCTTTAACGTTTTGTGTGTTTCGAGTTGCCAATTGGGCTCCACCACAAATGCTATTTTCGGGGTCATTAGGCAAGTTTGCATCGATAGCTACATGTGAATTAGCATCAATTGAATATACGATCGGAATTCTAGCGAGATCGACATGTGGTTTCTCGTTACCGGGTGTTATGTTGTTATTTTCATCTTGGAGACCGACTCGTTGTCAACGGGCACATGTGCTTATTGAGGATTTGACATTTTTGTATTTTAGCCTGGAATCAAAGACACTTCAAAGAGCAAGTGTAAATAATCACTATTATCCTCAGCCCCACGGTGAGCGCCAAACCGTTTACCCTCAAAATCAGATAACAATTGAATTTATACGTGGTTTTAAGGATACATGATATAACTTGATACAAGTTGAGAAAATAGATTAATACTGAAATTAATGACAAGAAAATAAATGCAAACCACACAAATTGAACAGTCTTAGCATTGAAAGTTGATCACCCTCGAGTTAAGAAATGCCTCAATCAATGACAGAACAGGTTAACAAGATACCAAGAACTAGAAATGATCAATATATTACTTTTTTAATGCGTGTTACAATGTGTTTTACAAATGACCAGACAGTGAGTGTTATAGAGATTTATATTAAATAATCACTATTATCCTCAGCCCCACGATGAGTGCCAAACTGTTTACCCTCAAAATCAGATAACAATTGAATTTATACGTGGTTTTAAGGATACAGGATATAACTTGATACAAGTTGAGAAAATAGATTAATACTGAAATTAATGACTAGAAAATAAATGCAAACCACACAAATTGAACAGTCTTAGCATTGAAAGTTGATCACCCTCGAGTTAAGAAATGCCTCAATCAATGACAGAACAGGTTAACAAGATACCAAGAACTAGAAATGATCAATATATTACTTCTTTGATGCGTGTTACAATGTGTTTTACAAATGACCAGACCTTCCTTTATATAGTAGGGGAGCCCTACACTTGTTACAATTCTATAAAAGGTAAAAATCTCGTGATTTTCTAATTAATCGGCCTCTCTTTGATAAGTGACGAGATTTTCTCCGTGATCTCCAACTGATCGCGGATATTTCGGCCTTCCGTTATTTGGCTCGACAAAGTTCCCTCGATCTTGTTCAATCCCAGAGTCACGAGCTCAACGATTTAACTTCGTGCCTGGGTTTGATGTAATCTGAGGTCGAGCTCTGACCCGTCACCTTTCAGTCTCGACTTGTCATACAATATATGTACCCAATTTCGACCGTATACAGAGAGCAAACATGACCGTGATTAATCATGTTCGCACTGTGTATACGGCCGAAATCGGAGAGTCCAATTTCAAAGTTTCTATTGTGTTCCGAGCCCGAGCTCGGACGACTCGAAGCAAAGTTCGAACCCGATCTCAAAATGCACACCTCGAGAGAGCACTTCGAAGGCCCAACAGGGTCTACCTTGAGGCAGTACCGTTTCGATGATACTCAAGAAAGAGCGGGAATTTCTCAAGGGCATATAGGTCAAGGTGTAAGTCTCTGGATTGGTTCGTACAAACCCGTACTAGACGGTTATACATTTGTACCAATAGGATTTTTTTTACTGTAAATAGAAAGTTTTTTTCCCCTCCTATATAAAGGAGACTCCAATCATTTGTAAAGATCATCATTTACTGCAATAGAACATTCTACTATGCTTTCCTCGTTTACTGTGCTCAAGACTGTTCTTCGGCTTTATTGTTCTTACTCTACCACTCTTGGCTCACCTCGAGGCCCCCGAATATCGAGCTCGAGGTCCCTGTTGTTATAGCAACGGTGGTTTGATTTATCATTTCTTATCACTTACACTTAATATTTCTTGTTTATTTACTAGTATTGGAATAAATCACATATTTTTAGAACTACAAATCAAATATAATTGTTAAAACTATTTTCGAGGTAAACACAATATTCTTAGCAGAAGCGTTGTTTAATTTATTTAGGCAGGGCAACGGTAGGATACATTTTTGCTTGCAACAAAAACAAAATGAAGTTAGGTAATTTGGAAATATGCTTATGCTTATGGCATGTAGTGGTGCCAAGAGAACCAAGTATTATATGGGATAGAATAATGTGATAGTTTCACATAGGAGTTATCTGTATATGGTTAATTGAGGATTTGATGTCACAACCATCAGTCCGAAATAAATATTACTCTCTCCGTTCCAGTTTATGTGAACATATTTCTTTTTTGGTTCGTTCCAGCTTTTTTAAATTTGAAAACAATTTAGCTTAAACTTTCAATTCTACTCTTAATGAGAAGCTTTTATAACCACACAAATACACTGGACCTTTTTTTGACTTGTTTAAGACCACAAATTCAAAAAAAATTCATTTTTTCTTAAAATCCGTGCTCAGTCAAACATGTTCACATAAATTGAAACGGAGGGAGTATTTCCTTATTTAATTTGATCGTACATACCTAATTGTAGTTGAGACACCCTCGAATAGTTTAGACTTTCTTTATTTGAAGTGGTGAATTCATCATTAGAGAAGCACTCTAATCCGAGCCTAAAACAAGAGGAGAGAAAATCATTTCTCAATAACGTTAAAATTATTTTTCAATGACGGTAATTAGTTTTGCTGCCTCGTTTTTCTTATATATAGTACAATTCTAGGCAGCTAGCTGACGACGGAAGTTAGTGGAATTTCAGGAAACTGAAAAACAAATTGGATTAGTCGCCTTCTTAGGTTTTTATATTTGCTGTTGGTTCATCGTCAAAGACGTATAAGCATCATCGCATATACTTTTTCTCAACAATAACAATGACGACCCAATAAATCTCACTAGTGGGGTCTAGGGAGGGTTGTGTGTACGTAATCCTTATTCCTACCCCAAGGGAGTAGAGAGACTGTTTCCGAAAGACCCTCGGCTCAAGAAGACAAAAAGAGACAATATCAGTACCATCAATAGATACCATAGGAATAACAACAACATCATCAACACCAGAAAATAGATGAAAAGCAAAAGCGATAGCCAGTAAATATTCCTGGCACTATGAAAAAAGAAAGTGTAGTAAGACACAACATTAACCACTAGCGGTCTAAGACAAAAATCCTACCAGACTAGCCTCACAAAGGTACGGAGTAGAAAAAGACTCAACTACCTCCTAACCTACAACCCTAATACTCAACCTCCACAACTTCCTATCAAGGGTCACGTCCTCGGAAATTTGATGTCTCGTCATGTCTTGCCTGATCACTTCTTCCCAATACTTCTTAGGCCACCCTCTGCCTCTTCTCGTGCCTTCCAAATCCAGCCGCTCACACCTCCTTACTGAAGCATCTAGGCTTTTCCTCTATACGTGCCCGAACCATCTGAGCCTCGCTTCCCGCATCTTGTCATCAATGTGAGCCACACCCACCTTCTCCTGAATATCATCGTTCCTAATCTTATTCATCCTAGTGTGCCCATACATCTACCTCAACATCCTCATTTCTGCTAATTTCATCTTTTGGATATTTAGTTCTTAACATGCCAACACTCATCCTCATACATCATGGTCGGTCTAACAACCGCTCTACAAAACATACCTTTGAGTATCAGTGACACTCTCTTATCACAAAGGACTCCAAATACTAACCTGCACTTCATTCACCCCACCCCAATGCGGTTTGTGACATCCTCGTCGATCTCCCATCCCCCCTGGATAACCAACCTAAGGTACTAAAACTGCCTCTATTTGCGATGACCTATGATTCAAGCCTCACATCCATGCCCGATTCTCTTGGTTCGGCGCTGGACATGCACTCCAGGTATTCCGTCTTAGCCCTTCTCAGCTTGAAACCCTTAGACTCAAGAGCATGTCTCCAAACCTCCAACCTCTCGTTAGCATCGGCTCGCGTCTCATCAATCAAAACTGTGTGGTCAGCGAACAACATACTCTATGGCACCTCCCCTTGAATATGGCGTGTTAGTCCGTCCATCACCAGGGCAAGTAAGAACGAGCTGAGCGCAGAACCTTGATGTAATCCCATAATAACCGGAAAATGCTCTAAGTCACCTTCTACTATCCTAACCCAAGTCTTAGTTATATCATACATGTCCTTAATCGCCCTAATGTAGGAAACCAACACACCTTTTGCCACCAAAACTCTCAAGCTAACCTTACTAGGAACGTTGTCATACTCCAGATCAACAAACACCATGTGCAGATCCTTCTTCTTATCCCTGTAATGTTCCACCAACCTCCTAATAAAGTGGATTAGCTTTCGTAGTAGAACAATCTGGCATGAACCCAAACTGGTTGTCGGTATAGATACCGTCCTCCTCACCTTCACATCAACCACCCTATCCTAAACTTGCATGGTATGACTCAGTAATTTGATACCTCTATAATTATTACAACTCTTGATATCACTTTTGTTCTTATACAACGAAACCACAGTGCGCCACATTTACTCATCTGGCATCCTTTTCGTCCTAAAAACAACATTAAATAGCCCAGTCAGCCACTCCAAGCTTGCTCTTCCTACACACCTCCAAAACGTAATCGGAATTTTGTCTGGCCCGGTCGCTCTGCCCCTACTCATCTTACGCATAACTCTCACTACCTCCTCAAGCTTGATGTGCCTGCAGTACCCCAAAGTTACGGTGACTCTCAGAATGCTCCAATTCACCTAGCACAATATACTGACCCCCTTCTTCATTCAGAAGTTTATAAAAGTAAGTCTGCCATCTCCTCTTAATTTGGGCCTCTCCCATCAATACTCTACCATTCTCGTCTTTTTTTTACCTCACTTGGACAAAATCTCGATCCTTCCTCTCTCGTCTTGGCCAAATGAAATAACTTCTTCTCCCCACCTTTTCCCCAAGTCCTCGCACATACAATTAAAAGACGTAGTCTTAGCCTCTGTGATTTCCAGCTTAGCCTCCTTCCCAACTACCTTATACCTCTCCATGCACACTCGCCTCTCCTCCTCAACTATGCTCCCTACTAACTTCAGGTTTGCCGCCTTCTTCACTTCTAATTTACCTTGGACCACTTTATTCCACCACCAGTCTCCTTTGTGCCTCCAGAGTAGCCCATCGATACCCCTAACACCTTTCTCGCGGCCTCCCTTATACTGTCTGATGTCGACGACCACATAGTGCTCGCATCACCACTGCTTCTCCAGGCTCCCATAGTTGATTATCGCCCCTCCAACTCTTGAGCTTTATCCTTATTCAAGCTCCCTACCTGATCCTCGATCGACCTCGGATAGACCTTTTCTTCCTCTTTTACATAATACCTACGTCTATCACCAAGAGCATATGCTACATCACGAGGATCTCACCCGGGATAACCTTGTAATCCTTGCACAACGCTCTGTCGCACCTCCTGAGGAGAAGATAGTCAATCTGAGTCTTCTCCACCGCATTTTGAAAAGTACCAAATGTTCATCCCTCTTCGGAAAATTAGATTTCACAATCACCAACTCAAAAGCCTTAGCGAAATCAAACAGTGAAGTACCTCATCTGTTCCTCTTCCCAAAACGGAAGCCTCCATGCACCTCGCCATAACCACCTGCGGTCGATCTAATATGTCCATTGTGATCCCCTCCTACAAATAGCCTCTCAACAGGCAGAACATGACGCACAATCTTATCTAACCCCTCCCAGAAGCGCCTTTTAACCTCCTCATCCAAGCCCGGTTGCGCGCGTAAGCCCTAACGGCGTTTAGGGTGCACTCTCAAACAACCAACTTAATAATCATTAATCTATCGTTCACCCGTCTAACCTCAATTGTGGACTCTCTAAGTTCCCTATCAACTAAGATACCCACTCCATTCTTACCTTTACGAACTCCAGAGTACGAATCTTATCGTCATCTGCATCCCTCGCCTTCAACCCTACCCACCTAGCCTCCTGTACACACACTATATTGACCCTCCTTTTCCGCATGATCTTCACCAACTCGATAGACTTGCCGGTAAATGTTCCTATATTCCATGAATCTATTCTTAACCTATAGGCTCCTTTGTTCCCCTTACTTCCCTTACCTCCTGACCCCTGCCCCACCTCCCGCCCCACCCCACCCCTCCCCTTTCCCAAGGACATGACCTTACTCTACCTTCCTAGACCACAACCACTATATCTATGGTAGACTAAGAAAAATCACTAACACATACAAGGAAACATACCAAACTAGAAGAAGACAAGTTGTAACTACATGCACGTTAAGATGATGATTAAACTAATACGAACCAAAATGGCAAAACTTAAACTAGCACAAAGAAGGAAAACAGGAAAACGGGAGGTACAAATTGCAGCGAGTAGAACCTGAGAATTGTCTTGGTGTACACGATAGTGTTGCGTGTACCTGGCACGTTCACGTCCAACTCCCAGTGCCCCTTGCTGACACTCGCCCGGGCTTCTCTCCATTGTTTGCACACAGACATCCCGCTCGTCGCCAATAGACACTAACCCTAACATGAAATACCCGAACAGTAGCAAAGAAATGAAAACAAAGAGGGAAAAAAATATAAAGAAGAAACGAAAGAAAAGGAGCGGAGAAACAATTAAGGGGGCAGGGCTTACACGTAATTAAGAACTAACCATAAAGAAGAAAAGAAAGGAAAAAAAGGCGGGCCAATATTGATGTCATTGCCGAAAAATATGTCAGGGTCAGAACGGCCGTCACCGTAGGTGCTTCTCCTGTAAGGTCTGGGAGTGTGGGAAGAGGGAAATAAAGGAGAGAGAGAGAGAAGGGGAGGGGAAGCGAGAGAGATGAAGGAGATGGGGAGGCCTAACCTGCTGGGTGGGGGTGGTCGCCGGCGTGGGGGAGGTCATCAGACAGTCGTACAGTGCCGATGGGCTAGGATGGGAGAGAGATAGCGCAGAGAGAGAGAGAGAGAGATGAGGGGGGATGGGAACGACAGAGATAAGAGGGGGTAGAGGCGATAAAGGTGAGGGATGGGGGACTTACCTGCTGGTGGGGGTGGTCGCCGGCCGGCTGCTTGTGACAATTGAGGCGTGGTTGTGACCGTTGCCAGAGAGAGAGCGCATAAAGAGAGATATCGTACCGTCAGAAAGGAGCATATATTTATATATATATATATATATATATATCGGAAAAAATAGGGACCTTGCCCTGGTGATGTGGCAAGCTTTATAGACCAAGGATTGCCTTTATCTTTTATCTCAACTTTTTTTTATTTTCTCCTATTTTTTTCGATTTACCTCATTAACTAAACGGAAAAGGGTCATATATGGCCCTCTACTATCTAAAATAAGTTATATGTGACCCCCGTTATACTATTTAACTATAAATGACCCTACCGTTTATGCCCGGATTTTATAATGACCCTCCACCGTCAACTCCCCCATTTAAAATTTAAAAAATCCACTTGGCACTCGTTGATTGGTCGAATTAAACCCACCCCTTATTTTTTATTTAACTCACGACCCACCTGGCAAAAACAATTAAACAGCTCCCCAAAACAATTGGTCCTCATTCCTCATTCAACCAAGAGACGAAATGTTAGGGTTCCATTGGCCATGAATTCAAATACTATGCATTTGAAGTCACTACCTTTGCAATCGATGCTTGAACAAACAACTACGAACTTAAGGAGATTACGATGCCTTATACTTTTCAAAGCTTTACATTCATCCAAAAAGCTTTCAAAGCACCTCTTTGTTGTAGGTTCAATACTTTCACTGCCATAACTTTATCAAAAACCTGAAACTGTACTTTGTATACTGAACCAAATCTTCCAGTACCAAACAGATTATCCTCAGAAAATCCATTGGTTGACTTAAATATATCTTGGTAAGTTATTTTTGCTGCCAAAAATGGATTATTAGCTAAAGTTGGTTTGTCATCATCAAAATGTTCAGATTGCCTTTCTCTTGAGAACTGTGGACTGAGATCTCCCTTTTTCGAGTTCCTAATTAGTACTATATAGCAAGCAGCAAAAGAACACAAAAGTAGAAATAAAAATGTAACCGAGCAATATTCTACTCTTTTAAAAGAATGGGGCAGACAGGTTTTAATTACTTGGGTCGGGTGGGTTTTAATTAAAATAATGGGGCGGGTCGTCTGGTCCAATCAAATGATGTCACGTTCCCCTTAAAAATTTGGTAGGGTAGTTTTAACCGGTGAGGGGCAAATGTATAACAAAAGTATGACGGTGGGGATATTTTTGATAAGAAACTCAAACGGGGGATAAATAAGGCCTATTTATGATAGTAGAAGAGTAAATCAGACTCTTAACCGAACTATTTTCTCCCTTAATTATTTGGGTTGACAACTTCTAAAGTAAACAAAATTACAGTTAGTTTTTGATTCTTTGCAGGCGGACAATGATATCATGGGCTCTTTCATTGTTGCTGAGAATGTCTATGATGCATGTTTTTGGTCCACATATGTAGTTGCTTTTAATTAACTATTTTTTACTTGCACCTAAAATAATTTCTAAGTGCATAGACTAGCATTTTGCACCACTTAGATGGCACAACAATTACTAGCAAAAACTTGTTCTCGAAAGAAAACTTTTGGTTAATGCCAAATCTAAAAGTTCGTAATACTTAAGATGAGCATTGAGATGATTTTCTTCATCTTAGCGATAAATTCGTAGTAAGCAGAAGGTGCTTTAGATTTGTTTGGATGAACAGGTAGTTTCAAATCATTAAGTATTTTTATACTGTAACAAAGATTAGAAAACCAGTTGTGAATTTCAAAATAAGGTGTTGTGTCAGTCAAATGGTTGGAGGCCTCATATTATTGTTATATTTATTGAGGATTATATTCAGGTGTCTTCTTCGGCTGAAAATGATTTTGTATATTGAAATATAGATCAACATATTTAAGCTATCATTTTATGCTCTATATTCTATCATCAGAAGCTAATTATATTCTGCTGATTATTTTTAAATAGGAAAGGGAAGGGATTGGAACAACTGACGAAAACTTTATACTATTTTCAATTTTTCAGGTACACTATCTCAACCATATCTTCCTTGCCAAATATGCTTATTGTATGTCTTTCTGTGTGGTCTAAGAAGAGATTATATGAAACTTGTATTAGACAGGAAAACTATTTATCTTTAACCTTATGCTTTTTCCTTTTTCTCTCAATTATTTAGTTTTTTTATCTTCCCAGTTATTTATTTTTTATGCGATCAGACAGGGTAATGAAAAATTCTAACTGTTGTTAGTTTTTAGCGTATGTTCCAAAAGAGATGTAAGTGTAGTTAACAACTTATTACAATCAATAAATTAAACTTTTGACTTTTTATTTTCTGCTGCAGATTATATCTTTATTAATCAGGAGAAGAAAATATGTTTAGAGGAGCTTCTCTCTTAATAGAATCGAAAAACCTGGAGCACAGATCTTCCAAAGTAGCATTAAATGGTCGGCTATGAGCTAAGTGGAAGCTTCTGGAGGACGGAATCAGACAAAGAACCTTGGTTTTTCTTATATCTTACTCTTGGAAAACTAATTCAAAGTTGCAGTAAAATACCTAAATTATTTAGAATTTGATATTTGTAAAGTTTTTTAGTTTATATTTAAATAAGATTTGTAGTCATCATTATCATTGGAATAGAATTTCACGTTTCTAGTTGAAATAAGATTCGTACTATTATAAATAGGGATATCACTAGCTTATTTTATTGTGTAGAGATTTGTAAAGAACTGTAGAGAGCTTTCAGACATTTTAATATAATATTTTTCCTTCAAATTAGTGTCAGAGCTTCTACGATATTCTGAGAGAATCCAGTAGCTTCTGCTGCGGGCGGGCGGCGCTAGCCAATGTGTGCCGCCCACCTTGCCAAAAAATATGTTTGAAAAATCATAGATAGTTGTCAACAAAATTAATTTATTCGATGAAACATTTCAAGACAGATTTAAGAAAAAAAATAAGTTTAAAAAGGTGCAAACAAATATGAAACAAGATGAAGAAACTCTTCTCCAAAAGTTGGAAAGAAGTTTTAAAAAAGCTGGAAGTTGATTATGTGTGTGAACAAAAACAATTGAGTGTTAATGACAAATTGCATCAACGGTTGGTGACAGAGTGCATCAACGTGAGTTGGAGACAGGTATTTCAACAAAATTTGATGTTGGTAACAAGTACATCAACAGGAGTTGAAGACAGGTGCTTCAACAAAAATAAGGTGCTGGTGACAAAGTGCATCAACGAGAGTTGAAGACATGTGCTTCAACCAAATCGGACGTTCGTGACAAAGTGTATCAATAAGAAGTTGGAGACGGGTACTTCAACAAATTTGGGTGTTGGTGACAAAGTGCATCAAATGAGGGATGGAGACATGTATTTCAGCAAATGACAAAAGTTGGAGAGAAGTATTCTAAGACACAACATACAACTTTGAGTTACGGGAGAATGTTGAAAAACTAATTCAAAGTTGTAATATGATACCTAAATTATTTAGGATTTGATATTTGCAAAATTATTTAGTTCATGTTAATTAGGATTTATAGTCATAATTAATATATGAATAGACTTTCTTGTTTCTAGTTGAAATAGGTATTATAACTTATTTTATTGTGTGGAGATTTGTAAATAATTATAGAGATCTTTAAGAGATTTAAATATAATATTTTTCCTTCACCTACGGAAAAAGAGATTCTTCAAGATATGTGAAGTAGGTGGCTATATCATGTTCCGTAATCAACAAGATTCTTCCACTAATAACTGGCATGGATAGAGACAAGAAATACATCAATTTCCAGTACTATTGCAGACCATCTGAATTCCACGTCAACAGTCAAATTGAAAAAACTAATTTATTCAGCCAAAACATGAGATGAGATGATTTTACTTCATCATGAGTCATCAGCAACGTGCACAAGAAATACACAAGGGGTGTTGCTCTAGCAATCTGTTTTTCATTGTTGGCGCCTACACCAAAAGCAGACCCTGCTTCTACACCAACCTGTCAAAGTGTTAACCTATAGCAATAAAAGAAGTTGCAGATTTAATTTGTTGAGAAAAAATGTTTGTATTAAAGTGAGGTATGTGAGAAAATGATAGATATTGCTTTCAGAAAAGCTTATAAGCATCATGCTGTCAAAAAAAAGTATATAATTAAATTGCTGTCAGAAAAGCTTACAAGCATCACGTAATCCAAACAAATGTATATCATTCTTTTTTTATCAGTGAACGATTATCATTCTATAACTAACACTCCCAAAATAATATGCATACAACTTTCACGATTTCTATTTACAGCAATATTAGGGCAAAGGGTGATTTTTTTATGTGGATGTTATTAGCTGCAAATGCATTACCTCCAATGTGATGACCCAAAAGGTCATTCTGTGTAAATTTAGTTAAAACTGTGTTCCGAGGCCCCAAAAGCCTCCGTTAATCTCACCTTGATGTGCGTGCGCAGCCCGGCCACGTAGCCGGGAAGCCTTTATGTGAAAACTTGATAAAGAGTTGAATTTATAATAATTAATTGATTAAAGTTGACTTTGGTCAACATTTTTGGTAAACGGACCCGGACCCGTGATTTGACGGTCCCGGAGGGTCCGTAGGAAAATATGGGACTTGGTCATATGCCCGGAATCGAATTCCGAGCTCCTAAGTCCAAGAAATGAATTTTTAAAGAAAATTATTTTCTGAAAATAATAAAGGCTTTTGAAAATGAACTTTGATGCGAAACCTGTGTTACCGGGCCCGTATTATGGTTCCGGAGCCCGGGACAGGTTCAATATGGTTGTTATGTGTTGTCTGTGAAATTTGGTAAGAAACAGACTTGGTTTGACGTGTTTCGGATAAAAAATGGGAAATTTAGAAGTTTATGAAATTTGAGAAAATTCTATAGATTTCGGAGTTTAATTCATTGTTTTTTATGTTATTTTGGTGGTTTAATTATTTGAATAAGTCCGTAGGATGTTTATGAGGTTGTGTGTGTAATTGGTTTTGAGCCTCGAGGGCTCAGGTGAGTTTCAGGTAGGCATCGGAGTGCAAAAAGTTAGAAAACATCTGGTGTGAAATAGTTGTTGCTGGTGTCTGGCATTTTTCTCTATGCGATCGCATAGGTNGGGGGGGGGGGGGGGGGGGGGGTGGGGGGGGGGGGGGGGGGGGCTGGCTAGGTACTCTTCGCGATCGCAAGGACTAGTCCGCGATAGCATAGGGTGGAGTCCTTGAGCTATGCGATCGAAGTCACTTGTTCGCGATCGCAGTGAGAGGGGATCCCAGGTTCTTCTTCGCGATTGCATTCTTTGAGCCGCGATCGCAGAGTGTAGGGACCAGACTCTCCGCGATCGCACACCCATTCCCGCGATCGTGATGCACGTTTTCGCCCTGTTATTTTAAAAGCTCCAAAACAGAATACTATTACGGGATTATCACTATTTCACCCACATCTTTTTCTCCAAGACCCCATAGGCGATTCCTAAGCTAGTTCTCCTCCATAACCATTTGGGTAAGTGATTCTAACACTAATTTCTTCCATTTTCCTCCATCAATCACTAGAATCTAAGTCTAATAACATGAAATCAAGCTAGAAATTAGGGGTTTTTGGGTAGAGTTAGGTTTATGGAATATTTGGGGAATTCAACCTCATTTTGGGGTCGGATTTCAAAACAAATTGTATATTCGGGCTCATGGGGGAGTGGGTTATCGGGTTTTGGTCCGAACCTCGAGTTTGGACCAAGCAGGCCCGGGGTCGGATTTCGGTATTTTTGGAAGAATGATAGAAAATGTATAATTTAGCTTTGGGATTGAGTTATTGAATAATTATTGATGTTATTAAGTCAATTATGTCTAGATATTATCGTTTCGGAGTTGGATTCGAGAGGCAAGGCTGTGATTGAGGCTTGACTTGCATTTTCGGAGCCGAGGTAAGTGTTTGGCCTAACCTTAGCTTGAGGGAATAGGTATAGAGTCTTATTTGCTATGTGTAATTCATGTCCAACGTATAGGTGAGGTGATGAGTACCTATATGTTGCGGTCAAACATGCCCGTGAGTTAATTGTGATGAATTATACCATGTACTTGATATACTCTGACTATGAATAATTGGTGATCTAGCACTGATACATTGATGTTGTTTCATGACGTGAGAAATTATTGATTAATTGTTCAGTTGAGGCTCTTACTGTTGAAATTACACTTCTGAGCGAGTTTGGTTATAGCTGAGTTCCTTGCCGGGACGATAGAGTTTTATTGAGTATTTCTGTACACTAGAGATTTCTTATTGTTAGTTTTCACATTATATTGTTGTTTTTATATTATTTATCACACGAGGGGACATGCCGTGCCGATTGCTTATTATTTATCGCACGAGGGGACATGTTGTGCCGATTGTTTATTATTTATCGCACGAGGGGACATTCCGTGCCGATTGCCTATTATTTATTGCACGAGGGGACATGTTGTGCCGATTGTTTATTGTTTATTGCACGAGGGGACATTCCGTGCCGATTGTTTATTATTTATCGCACGAGGGTACATTTCGTGCCGAGTGTTATTATTTATACACGAGGGGACATTTCGTGCCGAGTGATTGTGAGATTATGCACGAGGGGACATGCCGTGCCTTTTGTTGTTCATTATCTGTTCCGAGACGTTAAATTCCTGCTTTTACTGTTACACTTCAGTTGTTACCCTGTTCTACTATGCTAGTATTTGTTGTCCCTTTTCTTTCCCAGCATGTTCTCCCCGTATATATATTTACTTGTTTATTTCCGTCGCTATTTTCCTGTTATTATGTAGAATTGCACAGGTATATATTGTTGTCGGCCCTAGCCTCGTCACTACTTCGCCGAGGTTAGGCTCGGCACATACTCAGTACATGGGGTCGGTTGTACTGATGCTACACTTGCACTTCTTTATGTTGTGAAGACTACGCAACCGGACCCGGTGGACCCTGACGGATGGAGCATTCCATCAGTCCATTCAGGAGACATCGAGGTAGACCCGCAGACGTTCGTGGGCCTTGGCGTCACCTTCTACGCTTCTCTTTCAGTTATGTCTTATTCTATAGTTTCAAAGACAGTCATATGTACTTATTTTCAAACCATTGTATTTAGTAATCTCATAAACAGTTCGTGAGTATGTGACACCAGTTCTGGGTTATATATATGGGTTTTATTTCGAAGCTTGCCATATTATTTTGAACTTAGTTAACTTTCACATTGTTGACCACCGTTGCCTTAGTTATCTTGTTCATTTTAGTTGTTAATGAGTTTATTTAGTTCAAACGTTGGCTTGTCTAGCGAGTTCATTGTTAGGCGCCATCACGGCCTGAAGGTGGGATTTCGGGTCGTGACAAGGTGGTATCAGAGCCCTAGGTTGCTTAGGTCTCACAACTCACGGACAAACTTGGTAGAGTCTGAGGGATCGGTACGGAGACGTCTGTACTTATCCCCCAGAGGCTGCAAACTTAGGAATAACTTCACATCTTTCATTCTCTGTCGTGACAATTGAATTCTAAATACTAATTGAGTCTCTAATTACTCTCTCGCAGATGGCGAGAACACGTGCTTCCTCATCGACCGATCAGCAGCCTGATCCTCCTATTGCAGCTCCTACGAGGGGCCGAGGCCGAGGCCGTGCTAGAGGTCGAGGCAGAGCTAGAGCAGCATCTCCAGTTGAGGACCCACAGGTAGACTATGCCGGTGAGGTTCCTGCTCAGACGGTTCCTGTCGGACCAGCTTTAGTCCCAGAGCGGTTCATTGCCACCCCAGTGCTTTAGGACGCTCTAGTCCGCTTAGTGGGACTCATGGAGAGTGTGGCTCAGGCCGGACTTCTTCCTACTGCACCAACTGGATCTAATGCTGGGGGAGGGACCCAGACTCCTGCTATTCATACGCCAGAGCAGTTTGCCACTCAGTTCCAGACTCCGGCACCTCAGACAGCCGGAGTAGTTCAGCCGAGTATTGTGGCACCCGCAGTTAAGGGAGCAGCCATGTCAGCAAAGTTCGATCGGTTCACCAAGTTATTCACCACTGCATTTACTGGTGCACCATCAGAGTATCCCGAGGATTATTTAGACAACTGTTATGAGGTTCTTCGAAACATGGGCATTGTGGAGTCCAATGGAGTGGATTTTACTACTTTTCGTCTTTCGCGTTTCGCTAAGAATTGGGGGAGGGATTTTTGTTTGACCAGGCTAGCTGGGTCTACGCCTTTGACTTGGGCTCAGTTCTCCGAGTTATTCTTGGGGAAGTTCCTTCCAGTTATTCAGAGAGAGGATCTTCGGAGGCAGTTTGAGCGTCTCCAGCAGGGCTTCATGCTCGTCACTCAGTACGAGACCAGGTTTATTACTCTAGCCAGGCATGCTATTATGATACTCCCCACTGATCGGGAGAGGGTTCGGAGATTTATTGAGGGTTTGGCTCAGCCTATCAGACTTCAGATGGCCAGGGAGATGGCAACTGATATCTCCTTTCAGGATGTAGCCGATGTGGCCAGACACATTGAGATGGTATTATCCCAGGGTGGTGGTCAGGGGTCAGACAAGAGACCTCGTCACTTCGGTCGTTTCAGTGGTGCCTCATCTGGAGGCAGAGATTCATTTGGTAAAGGTCATCCCCCTAGGCCTTATCAGTCGGCACTCCAGGTATCCCGCAGTGCATCATCAACTCCCATCAGTGCACCGCCGATTCAGAGTCTTCAGGGTGGTCATTCTGGTCGCCAGGGACAGTTCTAGGGTCAGTATTCTCAGCAGCCAAAGACTTGCTACACTTGCGATGGTTCGGGGCACATCTCCAGGTTCTGGCCCCGAGGTTTTGGTGGGTCTCAGTATCAGGGTTCCCGTGCCATGGTTCTCATATCAGGTGCATCCCCACCCCCTCAACCAACTAGGGGTGGTGGTCGTGGTGCCAGAGGTGGAGGTTAGACTCATAGAGGTGGAGGGCATGCCACGAGAGGTAGAGGCCAGGCCGTAGTAGGTCGACCTAATGCTGTTCAGGCTGGAGGGGCTCAGCCCCGGTGTTATGCTTTTCCTGCCAGGTTTGACGCTGAGGCTTTTGATGCAGTTATTACAGGTACGGTTTCAGTTTGCAGCCGAGAGGCTTCGGTGTTATTTGATCCGGGTTCTACATTCTCATATGTGTCTTCATATTTTGCCCCTTATTTGAGTATGCTCCATGAATATTTGAGTACTGATATGCATGTGTCTACACCGGTTGGTGATTCTATAGTGGTAGATCGAGTCTACCGTGCTTGCGTAGTAGTTATTGGTAGTCTGGAAACTCAGGTTGATCTGTTTCTTCTTGATATTGTTGACTTTGATGTTATATTGGGGATGGATTGGTTATCCCCCTATCATGCTATTCTGGACTGTCACGCCAAGATAGTGACCTAGGCCTTGCCAGGTGTGCCTCGTTTGGAGTGGAGGGGGGCTCTTAGTCATTCTTCTGGTAGAGTTATTTCATATATGAAGGCTCGGCGCATGGTCGAGAAGGGTTGTTTGGCTTATCTGGCCTATGTTCGTGATTCTAGTGCTGAGGTTCCTTCTATGGAGTCTGTGCCCGTGGTTCGTGAGTTCCCAGAGGTATTCCCTGCTGACCTGCCGGGTATGCCACCCGACAGGGATATTGACTTTTGCATTGAGGTGGCTTAGGGCACTCAGCCCATTTCTATTCTGCCGTATCGTATGGCCCCGCCAGAGTTGAAGGAATTGAAGGAGCAGTTGTAGGATTTGTTGGATAAAGGATTCATTAGGCCTAGCATTTCTCCTTGGGGTGCTCCAGTCTTGTTTGTCAAGAAGAAAGATGGCTCGATGAGGATGTGTATTGACTACCGGCAATTGAATAAGGTTACTATTAAGAACAAGTATCCTTTGCCGAGGATTGATGATCTATTTGACCAGCTTCAGGGTGCTACAGTGTTCTCCAAGATAGACTTGAGATCTGGTTACCATCTGCTGAGGATTAGGGATTCTGATGTCCCTAAGACAACCTTCCGCACTCGTTATGGGCACTATGAGTTTCTGGTGATGTCTTTTGGGTTGACTAATGCCCCCGCTGTTTTTATGGAGTTGATGAACCATGTGTTCAGGCCATATTTGGACTCATTTGTGATTGTGTTTATTGATGATATCTTGATTTACTCCCGTAGCTGAGAGGAGCATGAGCAGCACCTTCGAGTCGTCCTCCAGACTCTGAGGGATAGGCAGTTGTATGCCAAATTTTCTAAGTGTGAGTTCTGGTTGAGTTCGGTGGCAGTTCTGGGCCATGTTGTGTCAGCATAGGCTATTCAGGTGGATCCCAAGAAGATTTCAGCAGTCAGAGATTGGCCTAGACCCACTTCAGCTACAGAGATTCGGAGCTTCTTGGGCTTAGCAGGCTATTATCGCTGATTTGTGGAGGGCTTTTCATCTATAGCAGCCCCGATGACCAGGTTGACCCAGAAGGGTGCCCCGTTCAGGTGGTTGGATAAGTGTGAGGCGAGATTTCAGAAGCTCAAGACATCCTTGACAACGACACTGGTGTTAGTGTTGCCCACAGGTTCAGGACTGTATACCGTGTATTGTGATGCTTCACGAGTTGGACTTGGTGCAGTGTTGATGCAGGATGGCAAGGTCATAGCCTATGCTTCTCGTCAGTTGAAGGTTCACGAGAAGAATTATCCAGTTCATGACTTGGAGTTAGCAGCGATTGTTCATGACTTGAAGATTTGGAGGCATTACTTGTATGGGGTGCCATGTGAGGTGTTCACGGATCACAATAGCTTGTAATCTTTATTCAAGCAAAAGGAGTTGAACATGAGGCAGAAAAGGTGGTTAGAGTTACTGAAGGATTATGATATTACCATTCTTTATCTTCCGGGGAAGGCCAATGTGGTGGCCGATGCTTTGAGCCGGAAGTCAGCCAGTATGGGTAGTCTTGCTTATTTATCAGTCGGAGAGCGACCTCTTGCGTTGGATGTCCAGGCTTTAGCCAACCGATTTGTGAGGTTGGAGGTTTTTGAGACTGGCAGTGTGTTGTCCCATACCGTGGCCTGTTCTTCGTTGTATGATCGTATTCAGGACAGGCAGTATGATGATCATTATCTATGTACTCTTAGAGATACGGTGCGGCACGGGGGTGCCAAGCAGGTCACAGTGGATGATGAGGGAGTTCTGAGAATGCAGGGCCGTATTTGTGTGCCTGATATTGATGGCATTCGTGTGTTGATTCTTCAGGAGGCCCATAGTTCCCGGTATTCCATCCATCCGGGCGCCGCAAATATGTACCAGGACTTGCGGCAGCACTATTGGTGGAGGAGGATGAAGAAGGATATTGTAGCTTATGTAGCTCGGTTCTTGAACTATCAGCAGGTTAAGTACGAGCACCAGAGACCAGGTGGTTTGATGCAGCAGATTCATCTTCCTGAAAGGAAGTGGGAGCGTATCACAATGGACTTTGTAGTTGGACTCCCACGGACTCAGAGGATGTTTGATGCGGTTTGGGTTGTTGGGGATAGGCTGACCAAGTCAGCGCACTTCATTCCAGTATCAGTTTCATATTCAGCGGAGAAGTTGGAAAAGATATATATGAGAGAGATTGTTCGATTGCATGGTGTGCCCTTATCCATTATATCAGACAGAGGTACTCAGTTAACCTCCTATTTCTGGAGAGTATTTCAGCGAGAGTTGGGCACCCAGATTGATTTGAGTACAACATTTCATCCTCAGACGGACGGACAGTCCGAGCGTACTATTCAGATTTTGGAGGATATGTTGCGGGCTTGTGTTATTGATTTTGGTGGTTCATAGGACCAGTTCTTGCCTTTAGCTGAGTTTGCCTACAACAACAACTATTAATCGAGCATTCAGATGGCCCCGTATGAGGCGTGCTATGGTAGACGGTGTTAGTCTCCAGTCGGATGGTTTGAGCCAGGAGAGGCTAGATTGTTGGGTTCTGAGTTAGTCCAAGATGCCTTGGACAAGGTGAAGATTATTCAGGATAGACTTCGTACAGCTCAGTCCAGGCAGAAGAGTTATGCGGATCGCAGAGTTCGAGAATTGGCATTTATGGTAGGAGACCAGGTATTCCTTCGAGTGTCGCCTATGAAGGGCGTGATGAGGTTCGGGAAGAAGGGCAAGTTGAGACCTAGGTACATTGGTCCATTTGAGATTTTGGATAAGGTGGGAGAGGTGGCCTACAGACTTGCCTTGCCACCTAGTTTGTTAGCTGTGCATCCGGTACTTCACGTGTCTATGCTCTGGAGGTATATTGCAGATCCATCTCATGTACTTGACTTCAACGGTGTCCAGTTGGACCAGGATTTGTCTTACGAGGAGGAGCCGATAGCTATATTAGACCAGCAGGTGCGATGTTTGAGATCGAAGAGTTATCCTTCGGTTCGTGTTCAGTGGAGAGTTTAGCCTGTTGAGGCAGCTACTTGGGAGTCCGAGTCCGATATCCCCATATTTTCCCCGATTAAGGTACCTTTCTATCTCCGTTTGAGGACGAACGTTTGTTTTAGAGGTGGAGATTGTGATGACCCAAAAGGTCATCCTGTGTAAATTTAGCTAAAACTGTGTTTCGAGGCCCCAAAAGCCTCTGTTAATCTCACCTTGATGTGCGTGCGCATCCCGGGCGTGTAGCCGAGAAGCTTTTATGTGGAAACTTGATAAAGAGTTGAATTTATAATAGTTAATTGATTAAAGTTGACTTTGGTCAATATTTTAGGTAAACGAACCTTGACCCGTGATTTGACTGTCCCGGAGGGTCCGTAGGAAAATATGGGACTTGGCGTAAGCCCGGAATCGAATTCCGAGGTCCCAAGTCCGAGTAATGAATTTTTAAAGAAAATTGTTTTCTGAAAATAATAAAGGCTTTTGAAAATAAACTTTGATGCGAAACCTGTGTTACCGGGCTCGTATTATGGTTCGGGAGCCCGGAACAGGTTCAATATGGTTATTATGTGTTGTCTGTGAAATTTGGTAAGAAACGAACTTGGTTTGACGTGTTTCAGATAAAAAATGGAAAATTTAGAAGTTTATGAAGTTTGAGAAACTTATATAGATTTCGGAGTTTAATTCATTGTTTTTGATGTTATTTTGGTGGTTTAATCATTTGAATAAGTCCGTAGGATGTTTATGAGGTTGTATGTGTAATTGGTTTTGAGCCCCGAGGGCGCGGGTGAGTTTCGGGTAGGCATCGGAGTGCAAAAAGTTAGAAAACTTCTTGTGTGAAATAGTTGTTGCTGGTGTCTGGCATTTTACTCTATGCGATCGCATAGGTCCTTCTGCGATCGCATAGGATTACATTGAGGGGGAGGTCAGTTCCTCTATGCGATCGCATAGCACTGTTCGCGATCGCATAGAGGTATAGGAGGTCTGGNGGGGGCTGGCTAGGTACTCTTCGCGATAGGAAGGACTAGTCCGCGATCGCATAGGGTGGAGTCCTTGAGCTATGCGATCGCAGTCACTTGTTCGCGATCGTCATGAGGGGGGATCCCAGGTTCTTCTTCGCGATCGCATTCTTTCAGTCATGATCGCAGAGTGTAGGGACCAGACTCTCTGCGATCGCAGACCTATTGCTGCGATCGCGATGCACGTTTTCGCCCAGTTATTTTAAAAGCTCTAAAACAGAATACTATTACGGGGTTATCACTATTTCACCAACTTCTTCTTCTCCAAGACCCCATAGGCGATTCCTAAGCTAGTTCTCCTCAATAACCATTTGGGTAAGTGATTCTAACACTAATTTCTTCCATTTTCCTTCATCAATCACTAGAATCTATGTCTAATAACATGAAATCAAGGTAGAAATTATGGGTTTTTGGGTAGAGTTAGGTTTATGGAATATTTGGGGAATTTAACCTCATTTTGGGGTCGGATTTAAAAACAAATTATATATTCGGGCTCGTGGGGGAATGGGTTAACGGGTTTTGGTCCGAACCTCGAGTTTGGACCAAGCGGGCCCGGGGTCAGATTTTGGTATTTTTGGAAGAAAGATAGAAAATGTATAATTAAGCTTTGGGATTGAGTTATTGAATAATTTTTGATGTTATTAAGTCAATTATGTCTAGATATTATCGTTTCGGAGTTGGATTCGAGAGGAAAGGCTGTGATTGAGGCTTGACTTGCATTTTCTGAGCCGAGGTAAGTGTTTGGCCTAACCTTAGCTTGAGGGAATAGGTATAGAGACTTATTTGCTATGTGTAATTCATGTCCAACGTATATGTGAGGTGACGAGTACCTATATGTTGCGGTCAAGCATGCCCGTGAGGTAATTATGATGAATTATTCCATGTACTTGGTATACTCTGTACTATGAATAATTGGTGATCTAGAAGTGATACATTGATGTTGTTTCATGACGTGAGAAATTATTGATTAATTGTTCAGTTGAGGCTCTTACTGTTGAAATTACACTTCTGAGCGAGTTTGGTTATAGCTGAGTCCTTTGCCGGGACGATAGAGTTTTATTTAGTATTTATGTACACTTGAGATTTCTTATTGTTAGTTTCACATTATATTGTTGTTTTTATATTATTTATCGCACGAGGGGACATGCCGTGCTGATTGCTTACTATTTATAGCACGAGGGGACATGCCGTGCCGATTGTTTCCTATTTATCGCACGAGGGGACATGCCGTGCCGATTGCTTATTATTTATCGCACGAGGGGACATGTCGTGCCGATTGTTTATTATTTATCGCATGAGGGGACATTCCGTGCCGATTTTCTATTATTTATCGCACGAGGGGACATGACGTGCCGATTGTTTATTGTTTATTTCACGAGGGGACATTCCGTGCCGATTGTTTATTATTTATCGCACGAGGGGACATTCCGTGCCGAGTGTTATTATTTATACACGAGGGTACATTCCGTGTCGAGTGATTTTACTATTTATGCACGAGGGGACATTCCGCGCCGAGTGATTGTGAGATTATGGACGAGGGGACTTGTCGTGCCTTTTGTTGTTCATTATCTGTTCTGAGACGTTAAACTCCTGCTTTTACTGTTACATTTCAGTTGTTACCCTGTTCTACTATTCTAGTATTTGTTGTCCCTTTTCTTTCCCAGCATGTTCTCCCCATATATGTATTTACTTGTTTATTTCCGTCGAGATTTTCCTGTTATTATGTATAATTGCACAGGTATATATTGTTGTCGGCCCTAGCCTCGTCACTACTTCGCCGAGGTTAGGCTCTGCACTTACTCAGTACATGGGGTCGGTTGTACTGATGCTACACCTGCACTTCTTTATGTTGTGTAGACTACGCAGCCGGACCCGGTGGACCCTGACAGAGGGAGCATTCCATCAGTCCATTCAGGAGACATCGAGGTAGACCCGCAGACGTTCGTGGGCCTTTGCGTCACCTTCTACCCTTCTCTTTCAGTTCTGTCTTATTCTATAGTTTCAAAGACAGTCATATGTACTTATTTTCAGACCATTGTATTTAGTAATCTCATAGACAGTTCGTGAGTATGTGACACCAGTTTTGGGTTATATATATGGGTTTTATTTCGAAGCTTGCTATATTATTTTGAACTTAGTTAACTTTCACATTGTTGACCACCGTTGCCTTAGTTGTCTTGTTCATTTTAGTTGTTAATGAGTTTATTTAGTTCAAACGTTGGCTTGTCTAGCGGGTTCAACGTTAGGCGCCATCACAGCCCGAAGATGGGATTTCGGGTCGTGACATCCAATTAGTGACTATGGCAAGTACTTTGGAGTTACTCGCATACTACTGACTTTGCACCTGCAGATTGTCACTATATTGCTACATGTATTTTCTCTCTGGAAGTTAGCAAGCTAAGTTTATGTTTGCTTCTAAAGGTCTGTCCTTCTCTAGATTATTGATTCATCAGTATATTGTTATCCTTATGTCTAAAGAAAAGTATAGTCTAGACGAAGAAATTTGGTGTACAAAACTATATCATGGTGTGGGAGTACGAAAAACATTAGGAGAGTTGGGATATAATAGTCTCCCTAATGTTGAAGATGGAGGAAAAATAGATTCTCTGTTTCTTGGCTGGACTTTTCCTCCATATAATGACATGAATTAAAGGTTTATCATTAATTTAATCTTTGAATCTGTGGGATGTGTTAAAGGCTTCTTGCGGCAGTAATTGGGCAAGACAAATATTTAACATATAACTCGCTCAAAACAAATGATTATTTGAAAAAGTAATACTATATGTATTTGTAACATTTTATAGCCTTTCTGGATAGAAGAAACTGAAGACAAATTACTGGAAATACACCAAAGGTTATGTTTACCCACCACTAAGCATCCTGATTTCTCGGTGAGGCAAACGGAGCAAGAATGTGACCGTAAGAAATCAGAGTCAGAGCGAGGAGCCCCTCGTATCGGGGCTCTAGAAAATGACCTGCCCTCGGGGGCATCAGGACCACGTCCTCCTGGTCCGATTCGAGCCTCAAGACTTCGGAGAGCATTACCAAACCACTGCCCACGACTAACAAAGGTATGTGATATTTGTGCCCAACCGGATATCGCGGCGTGAATCTCGGCACGTATCGGCGAAAAATCAGTGTTTAGCGAAACAAATGATTTTTAGCTTTCATAGAATTGTACTTAGGTTAAAATTCTCCCGCTATATATAGGGGAATGCTTATTATTCATAGGAAACATTGTAACACGCATACTAAGACAATTCACTTCAATTCTATTTGTTGTTCAAAGTTCTTATTTTTGTTCTTAAGTTCTTCATAAGTGCAACCTCGGAATCGAAGGCAAGTTCATCATTGAGCAATTAAGCGAGCCCGAGATCACTCTTATCATTGGTGTGACCATTTATTACGTCTTTCATTTTTTTAATCTAACATCATTATTTACTTGTATTGAATTAATCCACATGTCCTTAAAATCACATATAAATTCAATTTTTATACGTTTTTAAGGGTAAACAGTTTGGCGCCCACCGTGGGGCTAGGGATTATAGTGGTAATGTGATACAAATTAACATTGTGCAATATGTTTTATGCTTGCTCTTTGAGATTTTAATTTCAGGTCAAATTAATAATGTTGAACTCTCAATATGCTCATTTGAATGTTGATGCTGAGTGTGGCCACATGGGCGAGAACAACAATGTAGTGCCCAGCAACGAGGTACCCCCTGTTAGCCCCAATAGAGTTCTAGTCGCGTACCCAATCGATGCCAACTCACATGTGTTCGCGACTCAAACTTGACAACCGACCCCGAAAACAACATTCGCGTGGGAGCTCGATTGATATCTCGGGGTACACACGACGACAAAGGAGATAAGATCAATTTACGGGTCATCTTCGAAAGGTTACAGGCTTAACAGACGGAGATAGCCCTGTTGTAGAAAGTCATGCCCCAGCAAAGTTGAGCCCTATCCATATCGTGAATGAACCCACAGAAATGAACCAGCCACAGAAAGGCCGGGTGAAGCTGAACCCGGGATTAACCACGATATAATAAAGATGCTTGAGGAACTGACAAAGTGGGTGGAATCGGGAGAAAAAAAATCAAAGACAACGACAAAAAAGTGGAGACCTGTAACTCCAGGGTTGATCAAATTCGAGGAGCACCCCCGATATTGAAAGGCTTGGATTCAAAGAAATTTGTCAAAAAACCTTTCCCTCCGAGCGCAGCTCCGAAACCGATCCCTAAAAAGTTTTGTATGCCCGAAATACCATAGTATAACGGGACCACAGATCCTAATGAAAATGTGACCTCTTACACATGTGCTATCAAGGGAAATGACATAGAAGATGACAAAATTGAGTTAGTTCTACTGAGAAAGATCAGACAAACCCTGCTAAACGAGAAATAAAATGGTATTATAACCTGCCCCCTAATTCCATTGATTCATTTTCTATGCTTGCAAATGCCTTCCTAAAAGCTCATGTCGGGGCCATCAATGTTAGAGTTTAGTTTTAATGTTGAAAAATAGTATATTGTGTTTGATGTAGGTACTCAAGGCAATCAATCAGAATCAAAGTAAAAAGGAAAGTATCAGTCAAAGATTGACTAAAGTCATCAAGGAATCAGTGAAGGAATAAAGGTCCGGAAATAGACAATTAATCAAAGCTGAAGGAAGATATCAATCAGAGGATGATTGAACCCATCAAGGAGAGAAATCAAAGCTGAAGGAAGATATCAATCCGAAGATGCTTGAAGTTATCAACAATAAAAAGGAAAGAAGTACTAAAGTTTCGTCAAAGACATAACCAACACTGGAAATGCGGCAGATATCAAAGCTTAAAGATGGAAAGATATCAAATTCCACTCATCAAGGAAGTATAATGGGAATTAACCTTATTCTTGAAAAGAATCAATCTGTGATTCATTTCAAGGATCAAATCTCTTGGGTTCGCAAATCTCTCCAGACTCTAAGGCCTCCTAGAAAATATATATACAATCGTTCCAGACTTGAAGACACATACTTTGATCAAACCATCTACCCTCTCTTTGTTCTACTTCAAACAAACATTGTAGTTCTACTAAATCTGTTGTGTAACAAGTTAGAGACGAAAGAGAGAAAATCACTGGTGAGGCAACGTATCAAGAAAAGATGAGAGACATAGAAACTAAGCAGTTGGTGTAAAACTACACCATTCACTTTGTACTCAAGAAACTCAATCACTAAAAGAGAACACCCTTGCAACCCAGGGGGACTGGACTAGGATTCTCATTGAATCTGAACCAGTATAAAAACTCTGGTATCTTTAATTCCTGCACTTTACTTTTGTATTTTAATTTTGTTCTTCCTTATATCTCACTCTTATTTCTAGTCGACTAATTTGTAAACTAGTCAACTTATAATAACTAATTTTAAAATAAGCGATTCACCCCATCCCCCTCCTTGTACTTTCAATTGGTGTCAGAGTTAGTCTTACTCTTCTTTGCTTAACAACTTGTGAGAAAAGATCATGGCAAACCAAGGAATTGTTGGAGCACTCTTTCAAGAAGGAACATCACAAGTCAGGGCACCTTATTTCAACGGACAACATTTTTCTCACTGGAAAGTGCGTATGGAAATATATGCAAAGTCATATGATGTTAAAATTTGGCGAATAAACAAGAAAGGGAACTATCCACTACCTGTAGCAGCACAACCTGCTGTTGATTCGGAAGATATCGACGAATATACAGACGAGCAGATGGATGTTGTTCAAGTTAATGCTAAGGCCAGGAATCTACTCTTTAATGCTGTAAGTGGAGAAGAATATGAAAAAATATCCAGTTGTGATCCAGCCAAAAAAATGTGGGATAAACTAGAAGTCACTTATGAAGGAACCAACAAAGTGAAAGAAACGCATATCAATATGTTGGTTCATGATTACGAACTCTTTCAGTTCAAAAAAGGAAAATCCATTGAAGAAATGTTTGCAAGGTTCAACAAAATCATCGCGATCTAAAGGCTTTTAGTAAACCATATACAAGTGGTGATCAAGTTCGAAATATTCTCATAAGTCTTCCTACGACTTGGTAAGCAAAAGTAGTTGCACTTGAATCACAAGATCTAAACAAATTATTGTATGATGAACTTCGAGGGGAACTCCTAGAAATTGAAAAGACTCGTCTCAAGAAAACAACCCAGGAAGAAAATAAGAAAACAGTCGCGTTCAAGGCTACAACAGACAGGACAGAAAATGACATTGACGATGATCCTGAATCCCTCGCGGAAGAAATTGACATGGTATCAAGGAACATGGATGGTCTAATGAGAAGATACAAAAACACAAAAAGAGGAAGAATATCATCAAGGCGAACCAGTAAATACAATGAGCAGGACAAGAATGATGAAAAATGTTATGAATGTGGAAGATACGAACAGCTGAATGTCCAAATCAGAAAAGAAAACTTGTTGGAGGATTTAACAAGAATAAATATTTTGGAAGCTGGAGTGATGAAGACGTTTCAGAACTAGAAGAAATAACAAATATGTGCTTCATGACAATTCTGGAAAATGAAAAAAACAAACTTTCAGGCTCCTGGACAGATGAAGATGTTTCAGATGACGAATGTAAGGATGAAAATGAAAACTCATGGCACGAGGAAAAACAAGTGAGGTAAGACCCTAGAATTGTGAAAGATGCAATGAATTGCATGATATTCTTGAACTTACTTTAAAAGAGTCTCAAAAGTTGATGAATGAACTAAAGACTTAATAGGGAAAGAAAAGACTGGAAACTCAAGCTTGAAGTATGTGAAATTGAAAAATAAGTACTTCAAGAAGAATTTCAGGAATTGCAAATGCAACTCAATGGCATGCGCAAATCCACCAGTCATAGTTCTGTTAAGTCCAACCAGGCGACTTACAAGTCAACTGAAAAGGGACCAACCAGAACAGAGTCCACAAGAACTAGTGGAAGATCCAAAAATGGATCAGCTTCTGCATGTCACTTTTGTAGTAAAAGTGGGCATAAATATTCCTTTTGTCATTTTCAAAAATCAAATGTTCTAGGGTGGATTTGGAAACCCTAATCTTAGTAATACTAACCAACAAGGACCTAGGCAATCTTGGGTACCTAAGAGAAAGTAATTGTTACATTTTGAAGGAACACCACAGAAAGAACTGCAAAGGAAAATGGTACCTAGATAGTGCGTGTTTTGACCATATGACATGTGACAAAAACTGTTCAAAGAGGTTCACTAAAATAAATGGTGGAAGTGTTAAATTTGGAGATGACACAAAGGGGAATATAGTTGGCATTGGCACAGTTCCATTCAATAACAACTGTGATATCACTAAAGTCTATCTCGTAGATGGACTCAACTATAATCTACTAAGTATAAGTCAACTGTGGGATCATGGATATGAGGTAAAATTAAAGAAAACAGGTTGTGTTATTGAAGATGAGTCAGGTAAAATAATCCTTCCAGGACAATGTTACGGAAATGTCTACATTCTTAATGGCTTTGAAAATATAGACGGTCATATCTTCTTAACATCTATGTCTGATGATCCATGGTTATGGCATAAGAAACTTGGCCATGCAAGCATGCATCTTACAGATAAATTATCCAAGCATGATTTAGTTATTGCCCTTCCCAAACTCAATTTTTCTAGAAGTTATGTGTGTGATGCATGTCATATTGGTAAATAGACTAAGAACTATTTCAAAATCAAAGAGATTGTGTCCACATCTAAGCCTTTGCAACTGCTTCATATGGATTTTTTTGGACCTACTAGAACTGCTAGCATATGAGGAAAATGATATGCATTTGTTATTATTGATGGCTACTCACATTTTACATGAGTGATTTTTCTATCTCACAAAGATGAAGCTTTGATAAACTTTGAGATCTTCTGTAAAAAAAATGAACGAGAAAAAGGATATCTTATTACAACAATTCAAAGTGATCATGGAGGAGAATTTGATAGCAGAGCATTTTAAGAATTATGCAATCATCAAGGATACACTCACAATTTCTCAGTCCCAAGATCACCTCAACAGAGTGGGGTAGTGGAACGGAAAAACGGAACTCTACAAGATATGTCTAGAACCATGTTACTAGAATACTCATTGCCAAACCGCTTTTGGGCAGAAGTAGTAAGTAAAGCCTGTCATATTCTCAGCAGATGTCTCATAAGGCCTATCTTGAAGAAAACTCCATACGAATTGTGGAAAGGTAAATGACTCAACATAAGCTACTTCCATACTTTTGGAAGCAAGTGCTTTCTCCACAACAATGGTAAGGAAAATCTTGGTAAATTTGATCCAGGAAGTGATGAAGGTATTTTTATAGGTTATTCTATAAACAATAGATCATTTAGAGTTTATAATAAACGCACTTTATCTGTAGAAGAATCAGTGCATGTAGTATTTAATGAAAATAACACTTCGGTCAAGAAAGGAATCATTGCAGGTGATGAAGATCATAATCAAGAAACAACTCAGTCAAGCAATCCCTAAGAGTCAACTAACAGGTAGAAAATATCACAAAGTCGACTGATGAAATTAGCAACAGTCATCCAGAAGCACAGATATAGTCGACTATTCCTACAAACATAACACGACCAAATGAATGGAGAAGTGAACTAGAACATCCTCAAAACTTTATCATAGGAGGTCCAAGTGAATGGATGAAAACCATAGGAGCTAACAAGAAGAAGGAAAACTTAGCCTTGATCTCCTAGATTGAACCAAAGAAGATAGACGAGGCTCTCAAAGATTCAAGATGGGTTCAGGCTATGCAGGAAGAACTGGATCAATTTGATTAGAATCAAGTATGGAAATTGATGCCTAAGCCTACATGCGCTAGTGTAATTGGAAATAAATGGGTCTTCAGAAACAAGCTCAATGAGGATGGAAAAGTCATAAGAAACAAAGCCAGATTAGTAGCTCAAGGGTATTCTCAACAAGAGGGAGTCGACCATGATGAAACCTTCGCATCAGTAGCTCGACATAGTCAATACAAATTCTTCTTGCATATGCATCATTCAAGAAACTCATACTTTTCCAGATGGATGTAAAGAGTGCTGTCACGACCCAATTTCCCCTCTGTTGGGTATCGTGATGGCACCTAGTCTTAAGGACTAGGTAAGCCTAACATTACTGAATAACAACCATAATAATAATAACATTTAAGGCTTTCTGAAATGAACTCTCTATACAATATACATTTTCCCAAAACCTGGTATTACAAGTCATAAGCTCTAAAGAATTGTGCTATAACTCCTAAGTACAACTATTCAGAAATAAATAAAGACAGTGTATGAACAAAATAGGATGGTGACTCTAAAGCCTGCAAACACTGTAGCAGGTTTACCTTGAGTCTCCACAACAGCAATCCGTGCTTCTAGCTAACGATCAACCAGCTACGCAATACCTTGAATCTGCACAAAAATATGCAGAAGTGTAGTATGAGTACACCACAACGGTACCCAACAAGCATCAAGAGTAATCTCAGTGGAGTAGTGACGAGGAACAGTCAAGACACCTATTGAACTATATAACCTGAACAAGTATAAGTATGGAAACAACAAAGTATGATATCCACATAAAGACTACGCGACGTAGATAACAAAGCAGTAATTGCAATAAGAAGGGAAGACAATAAATACCAGCGGAATGTCCAAATAAATGACACAGGAGGATGAATGCAAACAAAGCCAAATTTTTTGAGATCACATATAACGGAAAGACAAGTAATAACCCAACATCAATGACCATTTGCACATTAGGACTTTAGTTAATAGCACTCCACGAGGTACCAAACCTCAGACTATTCTCACTCACTGGTCACAATATCTGAACCCTAGCATTTGGCATCTTGTGCCCTCATTTCAGCTAGTAACTATACGGACGACTCACGTACCAATTAGAGTCATTCTCACATAGAAGGTAAGTATAACATGGGTATCTATACTCAACAATAACAAGGAGGTCCCTTAGCCCGATAAGATTGCTTAACTACGTGTATGCTTGTGCAAGTGTCCTAATATCTCCCCAACCAGCCGGTAAGCATAAGTGAAACGAACGAACAACACGTAGAATGTTTTCTCACAACTTTCACAAGATAAAACTCACATAGGTAAGTGTAACACTACAAAAATGTCAACAACAAGAATTCCCCCAGGAAAACACAAGTCATCACAATTCAATCCCTGACACATCCCACCTTGTCTCGCCACGTGTGCAATAATAAAGTAAATGCCCGCCTTGTCTCGCCAAACGTGCATAATAATATTCCCACCTTGTCTCACCACATGAGCAACCCATATATATATATGTCGTCTTGTCACGCCGCATGTGCAAATATCAATAGTAACCACAACATGAAGAACCTCGTGCAACCCCATATCAACAACCGCACGGCAGAATCTCTTGCATCACCATAACCACAACTTCACTGCAGAAACCTCGTGCATCACCGCAACAAGTACAACGACAACAATGTCAATAATACAAAGCACAATAAGTAAATCAACTCAAGAACCTTCGATCACAAGAAAAGGTAAAACTAGTTCACAAGGAATAACCAAAATAAGGAAAACTAGGCATGATAAGAACATCTCAGCAAGGAAGAAAATAACATGTAACAATAGCCCACACTTTACGGTTCAACAACAAGGAACTAACACAAGCCCAATAATTCCAAATAAAGGTAAGTCCACTAAAGAATACACTCCCAAAGATTCTTTTAAGGTTGGATAATTACGTGAAAGATATAGTCAATTCAACCAAAGGTAGGCAGCAAGAACTGGGACCACAGGCTCTGTCGCCATGACACCTGGAACCTGAACAACATGTACTCGCTATTCTTGAGTGTGGGCGGCAGGAGTATGAGCTTCTCCCCCGGTATGTGAAGTAGTTGGTACAAACGGAATCATCCCCGCATCAGCCTATGTACCAAACATACTAAGGATTTGTGCTAAGGTCTCCTAAAGTCCGAGGGTAGTGGAACGGAAAAACAGAACTCTACAAGATATCTCTTGTGATGACCTAAAGGGCCATCTTATGAATTAAGATACTATTCTGAGCTCATTAGCCTTAAAAGAATAATTTTAATTACCTCAATTTGCGTGTGTAGTTCGGGCGTGAATCTGGAAAGCTTTTATGTGAAAATATGAGAAATAGCAATTTTTAGGGTTACAATTTGGTTTTAGTTGACTTTAGTCAACATTCTAACTAAACAGACCCGGATCTATGTTCCGATGATCCCGGGAGGTTCTCATTAAAATATGGGTCTTGGACGTATGCCCGAAATTGAATTCCGAGGTCCCTAGCCTTAGAAAATAATTTTGAAGAAAATTATTGTGCTGGTTTTTGAAGGAAATAAAGAAATGAATTAATGTTTGAACTCATTAGTATTGGGCTCATATCTAGGGTCCGGAGCCCGATACAAGTTTGTTATGATATTTATGTCCTGTCTGTAAAATTTGGTGAGAATAGAAATTGATTTGACGTGATTTGGACATTCGGTTGAAAAGTTAGAAAATTTGAGTGTTTTGAAAAAATCATGAGTTTTGAGGTTAAATTCGTACTTTTAATGTTATTTTGATGATTTGATCGCACGAGCAAGTCTGTATGATATTTTTAGACTTGCGTGCACGTTTGGTTTCGAGCCCAGAGGGCTTGGGTGAGTTTCGGATAGGTTTAGGCTATGTTGCGCTTGTTGTTTATGCTTCATCGTCATTTCTTCAAACATAAATTATACCACATTAAGAAAATGAGCTCCAAATTCCGTTTTTCTTGAACCATTAGATTTGTCATTACGGAGCCATAGGAAAAAGAATCATCTAATTTGGACATCGTATGAGGAAGTTATGCTCATTTTCGTGTCGGGAAAAATTGTTGGTTTCTGGTGTGGTCGCAATTGCTAACATTTTTATCGCAATTGTGATGCCCAGTTCGCAATTGCGAACTTTTTGTCGCAAATGTGACTTTTTCTAGCCTTTCTTGTTCGAAATTGGGAAGGTTTTCTTCGCTTTTGCGAGGGTTCGCAATTGCGAACCCTGGATCGCAAATGCGACATCTGCATCCTGTTAAGTGAGAGTTTAGACAAGATTTTCACCAATTTTTCAATTCTTTCAAACCCTAAACCTCCATAGGCGACTTTCTAAAGACCCAATCTTCTCCAAATCATCGGTAAGTGATCTCTAACTAATTTCTTTCAATCCTTAATAACTTTTAACAAGATCGCAACCTTGAATCTAGAGTTGTCATGGTAAAAATTGGGATTTTTTGGTAGAACTTAAGAATTTTGAAATTTGGGAATTTTGACCTCAAATTGAGGCTTGATTTTGAAATCAATTGTGTATCCGAGCTCGGGGGAGAATGGGTAAACGGGTTTTTGTCCGAACCTTGAGTTTAGACCAAGCGGGTCGAGGGTCGATTTTTGTATTTTGATAAGAAAACATAGGAAAACCATAGTTTTTCATTAAAATTAATTCCTTTAAGCAATAGTTGATGATATTGAACCAATTGTGATTAGATTCGAGTGGGTTAGAGGCAAATTCTAAAGGAAAAGTTCCGCTAGAGCAGTGATTTGCTTGTGAAATTGAGGTAAATGCTTGGTTTAACCTTGACTTAAGGGAATAAGAATCCCCAACTTAAATGCTATGTGAATTTGCACGTGTTTGGTGTATAGGTGAGGTGACGAGTATCTATGCACCACCAAATTATTTTCTAAATATGATCCCTTCCCCGTTTCCAATTCAACTGATCCCTAGTTTAATTATTTTATGATCATTGATGCCTTCATGTCTACTTGGTTCGTCAACTTGTTGTTAAATATTGTTTCAAGTATTCTGAAAGTGTAACTTGTTCCTTAGTCACATTGTGGTACATCTTGTTGAGCTGGTTGTCAGTGTTACATTATACATTTCGGTTGGTTTCGCTATGTAGTGATAATTGGTGAAGTTTCTTAATAGTACAGTTTCCTATTTACGATAATTGAGACTTAAGTATTGCGAAAGGCTTGGAATCTGATTTTTGAAAATATATTATAAATAAAGAGATGTGATTGTCTGGTGGGAACGGGTTGCATGCTGGAACAAGGAGTGATAAGGGTGGACAGGTGGGATCGGGTTGCATGCCGCACATGAGAAATAAGGATGATATATATATATATGGAGGAGCAATAAGGGTGAACGGGTGGGATCGGGTTGCACGCCGCAACAAGGAGCAATAAGGGAGAAAATTCATGTTTTACTGTTTAAAAAATAAAGGCTAGAACACTCATTGTTTTATTGTCATTATTTCATATTCTGCTCTTACTGTTATTTAAAGTGAAACTTGTTCTGTTTACAATTGTTGAGACATAAATATTGTGAAAGGCTTAAATTATGAAAATCTTTTTTTAAATAAAGAGATGTGATTGTCTGGTGGGAGCGGATTGCATGCCGCAACAAGGAGTGATAAGGGTGAACAGGTGTGATCGGGTTGCACGCCGCAACAGGAGAAATAAGGGTCATATATACAAGGAGGAGCAATAAGGGTGGACAGGTGGGAGCGGGTTGCGCGCCGCAACAAGGAGCAATAAGGGAGGACATTTATGTTTTACTGATTTTTAAACACAGGGATTTGAAAACTTACTGTTTATCATATTATGTACTTACGGTTGTTTTAAAGTGGAATTTGGAAATTTTAAAACTTATGTGAGAATTGGTGGCTGAGTTATTTTATTCATTGCCACATATTATTGTTTAGTTTATTTTAGAATTTCCTTCTTGCTTTATTATATATTGTTCATAGGTTATATTGTTAATGCCCCGCCGTAGCCTCGTCACTACTTCATCGAGGTTAGGCTCGGCACTTACTCAGTGTCGCGCCCCCCCTTTTTCTCTCCTTGCGGATAGTCAGGTTTTTTACATTATTGGGACAACTCGTTTCCTTTTGGGAATGGGGTATAAGAAATTGAAGAGTCTCCACCTAACGAATTAAGGTGCGTTAGGGCACCTATTACGGGTCATTTATAAAACCAGTTTGTATTACCAAAGATTGGGTAAGGGCTTGAAGTTACTTCGAGGGGAAGGTGTTAGGCACCCCTCGAGGTCCACAACGGTGGGTCCCGGCCAAACTTACTTTGTGAATTAGTCAATTAGCAATAAGCAGTCTAAGCACACATATGTAAAAGAAATAAAGGCTTTTTAACAGATAAGCAATCTAAGCACACATATGTAAAAGGGATAAGAGAGGTCCTAAGTTTATACTAAAGGATCATATCCATTCAAATTCCGGTAATCACTCCTCAATGAGAGGGGCTACACGTTGGATTAGCGCACAGGTCATCATATCCTTTTACTACCCGTGATCCTTCCCTTTAGCGGTTATATGAGAAAATTTGATTAACGAACTCTAAGCGTGTTGTTACCCGTCCCTTCCTTATAGTCCCAAAGGAGTTTAGGAACTCTAGACTTAGGTATTTCTAGGAAATCCTAAGGTGTTTAAAAGGAAAAAATCTAGGCGACAACAAATAACAAATAGGACAATCAAATAGGGGGGTGGGGGGAGCAGTTAAGGGGCTCATGTTTACCTCCACATATATAGACAAATAAGCAGCACGTCTCAAACACAGATTCAGGTAATTTCAGAGAAATCCTAGAACATGGTATCTAGATGAGCATCAAAACACAGAGTATGCAACATTGTTTTTAAGGGCGAAGTGACACAACCCTAATCAGTTTGCTTACTGATTTTAAAACCTGTTAAACATGAGCAGTTTATAAATAATCAGAGCACAATTTCTCAGTTTTATAAGGACATTAATTACCTAAGACTTGTCTAGGCGTGGTGCAATCATAGTGATAGAAGCTGTTTAAACAATTTGAAGTTGTTTCAACCTATAGGCATGCTGATCTAATTGACGGAGATTACCACAGTTCATTTTATACAGATTAATACTGAAATATGATTCCTATGCGTGAAGCCATTTGTTAGCTTTTTCAGAAGAATATGTTTATCTAAATGATATAGATTTTATTCGAATCAAATGCAAACGGAGTCCTAAAACAAGATATCTAATGCACACAGGGATGACTATTTTATTAAGTAGTATCATTTAGCGGCATGATTTCTAAGTGACAATACTTACGCAGAATCAGAACTTGAATAATGATCTATGCAATATGATGAAGCAATAAACGTAAGTACCCTAATGACAAGATGTCTAATGCACAAGTTTAGCATGGTTTGAATGCAAATAAACACAGAAATCCTAAGACGTGATTTCTACATCATCACACAAGCCTAGAACATGATTTCTAGAGCAGGTTCGCATAATGTAAATCCTAAAGCATGATTCCTACCCAGCTTTACCCCACAAGATCATATAGCTTGTAACGACCCAGCCGGTCATTTTGTGTGTTGGGACTCCGTTCCCGTGAATGACTCTTTCCATAGCGGCTACTCGTGCCTTATGGCTTGTGTGGGCAGGTAGTTCGAGATTCAGAAGTGATTTGGCCAGTTCAGGAACACTTGGTTCCTGAAGGCTAGCCTATTTGGCTACTTTTGGTTCCGAGTAGCATTTTCAGCAAACAACCTCAGAATCGAGTTCGAACAGCTCCAACAGCTCCGGATGATAATTTCGGATTTAGGAGTGTGTTCGCCTCGGGTTTCTGATGACCCGGGAGTATTTCGGCACCTGAATTGGAATTCAGGATTTCATGTGATTTAGAATTCAGCCTGGAATTGGACCTTTTGATATCAGGGTCCANATTTCGGACTTGGGAGTGTGTTCGCCTCGGGTTTCTGATGACCCGGGAGTATTTCGGCACCTGAATTGGAATTCAGGATTTCATGTGATTTAGAATTCAGCCTGGAATTGGACCTTTTGATATCAGGGTCCAAATGGAATTCCCAAACTGGCAATAGTTCTGTATAGTCATTTATGACTTGTCCGCAAAATTTGGGGTCATTCCGAGCAGTATAGACCTGTTCGGCATATTGATGAGCCATTTGAGTTTTCTTGAAATCCTAAGTTTGAAACTAAGGGGTTTTGGAGAGTGATTTATAGTTTGGATGATCTTTTTAGTGTTCTGGGAGCTCGAGAAAGTCCGTCTTATGATTTGGGACTTGTTGGTATAATTTGTCAAGGGCTCGGGTGGGCCCATGGGTCTCCCAGACCTTGATCGGGGTCAAAAACCAGCAATTTGCATAGCTGGTGGGAATTTTCTGGTGTGACCGCACCTCCGGTCCATGAGCCGTAGGCGCGAGGCTCGCACCAGCAGAAAATCAATCGCAGGCGCGGCTCCTTCCGCAGGAGCGGCATTTCTTCCGCAAGAGCGACTCCGCAGGAGCGGACCAGGCTCCGCAGGCGCGACATTCCCCAGGGCCTAGGCCATCGCAGGCGCGACCACTTTTCTGCAGGTGCGTCTCCGCACCTGCGATCCAAAGTCCGCAAGAGCGAGAAATCCCTCAGTGCCCAGGCCTTTTCCTCAGGTGCGACCCATTTCCCGCAGCTGCGAGTCCGCACTTGCGATCCAAAGGTCGCAGGTGCGGAAACTGCTGACCAGTCCTATAAAAAGCCCATTTCGTGAATTTCTTCCCAAAACACAATTTTTCCTCCATTGTTGCACACCCTAAGAGCTCCAGAGCAGTGATTACGGCCTAATTACTCAGGTAAGTAATTCTTTGGCCTCCGCATGTTAAATCCTTCAATTCTTTGAGAATTTCCACTTCCAAATTCATAGAAAATCATAAGAAATTGTTGGGGAGAATAGAGGGTTTTGAGGAAAATGGGAATTCTAACTTTAAGGACATTGTAGGATGATTAATTGAGTTAATCTTGATCCTTAGGCGACGTATAGCGCATTTCTTCAAGAATTATAAATTTCCGGATGCCGAGGCTCGGAGTTGAATTTCCCAAGTATGTCAAGAATGTGTTTTTGGGGAAAATCCTTAATAAATCCTCCTCGAATCTTCCTAAATTGATATAATCATGTGTTTTTGGCTAGTTGCGAGCCATCGAGGGTAATTCGGAGGATTCGTGCGTCTTGTTGATTGGTCCGTTATCCGGAGGAGCACTTGTTCAGGTGAGTCTCCTTTACAAACTTTGTAAGGGGGAAATGTCCCCTAGGCTCTTTGTT
>MDKH01235368.1:0-21939 GCA_005239495.1 Nicotiana undulata | reverse complement strand
TATATATATATATATATATATATATATATATGTATATGTATATAAAATCAAAGTATTTAACTTCAAATAGGTGGGAATCACTTACCTTGACATAGATGATGAATATGGAGCTCCAAAATCGCCCCTAGGTCGTCTCCCATGGAGGAAATGAGATGAAATGAGCCTAACCCATTTTTTTCAAACTTAAACACTGCCAGGAAACTCTTCTTCGCGTTCGCTGGCCTGCCCTCGCGTTCGCGAAGAACAAAAATCTCGTAAGGCAAATTCCAAACGCTTCTCAGACAGCCTCTAGTAGAATGGTCATATTTGCACAAAATTCTAAATGACAAATGGTTTAATGTTCTGAAAACTAGACTCCAATATCTACAACGTTCATGTTTTGGTCATCTCCCAATTTCTTATAGATTTCGAGATATAAGCTGCCAAAGTCAGCCCTGTGCAACACACATTTCTTCTTCATCTTTCCGGATACCCTGAAGTTTAACAGCCATATCTCTTTGTACACAAATCCAAATGCTAAATGGTTTTATATTTATATAAACTAGACACAAAGGTCTACAACTTTCATTTTTACATCATCTAAAAATTCCTTATAGATTGTAAGATATGAACCTACGAAGTCAGACCTGCGCAGCACGTATTTTCTTTCTTCGCGAACGCGAGGCAATATTCACGAACACGAAGTGCAAAGTCCCTGATGCCAAATTCTTCTTCGCGAACACAAAGAACAACACTAGACACCAGCATCATCCATCTCAAAACAGCCCGAAATGATCTGAAACCACCCCGAAACACACCCGAGGCCCCCGGGACCTCGTCCAATCACACGACTCAGTCCCATAACATCCCACGGACTTGCTCGAGGCCTCAAATCATATCAAACAACGCCGAAACCATGAATCTCACTCCAATCCAAACTTTATGAATTTTGAAATTTCAAACTTCTACATTCGATGTCGAAACCTATTAAATCACGTCCGATTGACCCCAAATCTTTCACACAAGTCGTATTTGACATTACGGACCTGCTCCAACTTCTAGAATCGCATTCCGACCCCGATATCAAAATTTCCAATTCCGGTCAGATTTCTCAAAAACCTTCAAATACCTATCTTTAGCCAAGTGACTTTAAAATGACCTACGAACATCCGAATTCAGTTCCAATTGCGCTCCCAACTCCAGAATCATCATACAGAGCTATTCCTAGGCTCGAAATCCCAAACAGACATCTATAACACTGAAATGACTTCCAACCCAAATTTATGAAATTCTTCTAAAATGCTATCTTCCATAATATGCGCTGAAACGCTCCCGGGTTATCCGACTCCCGATACGAACATACGTCCAAGTCTGAAATCATCATACAAACCTACTGGAACCTTCAAATCCTGATTCGAAAGTCGTTTACTCAAAATTCCAATCTTAGTTGATTCTTCCAACTTAAGGCTTCCGAAATGAGAATTTTTCTTTCCAAATCCACCTGAACTTCCCGAATTTCAATTCCGACAATGCGTACAAGTCACAATATTTGAAATAGATATGCTCATGGCCTCAAACCGCTGAACGACGTGCTAGAGCTCAAAACGACCGGTCGGGTCGTTACATAAGGTAAGGAAATAATGGAAGCATGGTAGGTTGAATGTAAATAAGGAAAACATTAGCATCATACGAGAAAGGAAGGGGTAAACAAAAATCAGTAGAAGAATTCAAACCCTAGAATCGGCAGTAAAATAAAGTATGTAAGGTAGATAAGAGAATATTCAAAAGGAGATCCATAAAATCAGCACAAATATCACATAATAAAACTAGACAGGAGTTTTATTCAAAAGGTAAACAGAATCGAACTATATTTGATTCAACTAAGATCTGAAAAACCCTAATTTTAAGTAAACACAAATTGATAGAGAAATAAGGCAAAGAATCATCTGTTTTAATAAAAAGAACATAGACAGAGAGTTATTAGAGAAAAACATATGATTGGACCAAATCTGGTTCGATTAAAGAAGATTGAAACCCTAATTTGGATAAGTAAAAGATTTAACAAAAAATAGGCAGATTTATGAGTAACAAAGTGAATATAGACAAAAAGTAACATTAAACAAACTAAAGTTGAACCAAATCTGGTCCGAATAAAAGATCTGAAAACCCTAACTTTAGGTTAGGTATGAATCGATGAAAGATACGAAAATATTCGTACTCACATAGGAAAGTTGATAAACATAGATGGAAACAACATTAAGTTGGAGATTTCAACCAGCCTAGGTTTGCTCTCCACAGAATCTACTTGCCATTTGAGGCAAGCAAATTAGGTAACACCAAAAATGAGTAGCTGGTAAAGAAAAGGGGCCAAATAAGGTAGGGAATCACCAAGTGATTCCATTTCTAGGTAGGAATCAAAGGGAAAATGGTAGTGCGGCGCTAGGGTTTCAGAAGAGAAAGGGGAGGAAGATGAGAGTGTTTGAGAGCGGCGGGTAGGTGGAAAAGGGTTAGGGTTTGAGGGGTTGGTAAGTTTAAAGGGGTGGGGTGATTGTGAGCCGTTTATCTCAGAGATCAATGACTGGGATTTTAAAGTAGGGATTGGGTCGGGATTTGAAGGGTATGGGAGTTGGGTTAATGGGTATTTTGTTATTGGGATGAGGTAATGGGTAGTGTGATTTAACATATAGTCTCGAGTTGTGAGTGTGTTGAAGGATCTTTCGTGTTGGTTAATTCTGGAACGAATCAGATTCTCATTTCTTATTGATGAGCTCAGACTCAAGAAGATTAAGTGATGGCGCCGTAATCGTGGCTGCGAAAGGATATAGAAAGATGCCAAGACTCATGAGTTTTTCATTCATGCCCACCATTACCCATTCAATGGCCCTCATAATTAACATTAAAGAAGGGCATGATCCTAGGACCTTGTTCCCTTGGTGCAGCTATAAATAGTGAGCTAGGTTATCATTGTAAAGGACAAGGATTTTCTGGCAAACATACGCTATAATCTATTCAAAGCATTATACAATTTTACCTTCTTACTTTTTGATTCATTACTGTTGTGCCTTGAAACCTTGCTCTCGGAACTACTATTTTTGTTATTTCATCTTCATTTCAAGGCTAATTATTGTATGTTTCTACAATTATTGTATTATTTAAAGATCGAACTAATTCGCTTCTCTATAAACCACGTATAAATTCAACTTTTCCATTTTACAGGTAAACAGTTTGGCGCCCGCCGTGGGGCCTAGACAATCGTGTAACTAAGTTGCCTTGCTGTTGCGCCCCCTTTTTAACTTCCCTTTTCTGATTGGTCAGGGTTCTTGACATTATTGGAACAACTCGTTTCCTTTTGGGAAAGGGGTATGAAAGGAATCAGAGAGTCGCCACCTAACGGATTAAGGTGAGTTAGGGCACCTACTAAGGGTCATTTACAAAGACGGATTTAGATAACCAGAGATAGGGTAAGGGATTGAAATTACTCCAAGGGGAAGGTGTTAGGCACCCCTCAAAGTCCACAGATGTGGTTCCCGGCCAAACAACTTTGTGATTTTAGGCAAGTAGCAGATAAGAAATTAATGTTTACCTCCGCATAGGACAACAGCAAATAAAGCAGGAAGGAGAAAATAGGAGGCTCAAGTTTACCTCCGCAGATAATGCATGTAAACACCACGACTCAAACACAAATAAAGGCAATATTGTTAACCAAGATCCTAAGATATGATGTCTAAGTGAGTATCAGGACATAAGAGGCATGCAGACTTAGTTTTATGAATTCAGAAGCAGAGACCTAATCAGTTTGCCTACTGATTTAAACCTGTTAAACATTAAGTAGCAAACGCTAAGAGAGGCAGTTTAATTTTATAAGGATTAATTACCTAAGGCTTGCCTAGGTATGAAATAATGCGCGATTGTTACTAGGATTATTAAAAAAAAAAATTATAGATTATATTACCTACACATGCTCTTCTAGGTGTTAAAGGATACATGATTATTAACAGTTTGTTAAAAGAACAGGGTGAGACTGTTTTGATCCTTTTCATGCAGCGATAATTCAGCTAAGTGTGATTGAGTGAGTACGACCAGGATCCTAAAACATGGTGTCTAATGTGCATATATAAGGTACAGAATGATTTACATGGAGGATTCCTGGAGCAGGAATTCTAAATGCACAACATGATTGAAGAACCTACTAAAGCAGGATCTCTAAATGCATGGAAAGTTATAGCTTTATTAGACATGATATGCATGAACAACAGTTTACACTAATTTTATCATTTATCCTAGGGACAGGGTTTCTAAGTGATAGTAAGCGTACCAAATGAGATGCGGAAAACAATATACATAAAAACCTAAATCATGGTATCTAATGCATGATATGTTTGGCATGTATTGGTCCTAAACAAGGATTCTAGTGCGCATAGAGGAAAATGTAAACCTAAAAGCATGGTTTCTACCCTCGATATAGATAACTTATGTATCTACCCCTCCCTTTTCACTATCCATCCCCAATATTTGTTTACAATAAATTATTATAAACCAATATTGAATGAATTACATAAATAGATAAGAAAAATAAGAAGTTACACTATAGGGAGCCTACCAATAGGCCCATATTTCCAGAGTTTCCAATGCCAGATGGTATTTCATAGCCTTTCACATAATCTGGGTGTGTCAGAGTTCCCTAAGGACCTCAAGGGATCCCGGGCAGTGCTCACACCCAGATTTCATAACCATGGTTGAGTAAGTGCAGTGTGGAAGGGCCAACTCTAATGTATCAAAATTCAGAGGGATCTCATAGGGATCCCTAAGCAGTCACACATTAGAGAGGCAGAACTTAGATGTCTTATAGTAGAGTGAGAGTGTTTGCCATAGTTTTGAAAAGATTGAGTAAAAAGGCAGTTTGAAAAGAGACTGATTTGAAGCAGTTTTTGTAAAAAACAGTTTGAAGAGAGGCTGATTTGAAACAGTTTTGTAAAAAAAACCAACATAAGGAGTTTATTTAATGAGACAGTTTGAAAAGAGCAGGGCAATCAAAACAACATACCAATCTTAGGACCAAAACAGGTTCAACATCACACAAACAACCAAGAATCAAGACAAGTTCAGCAACCACAAGCAGGGGTAATGGGGATTGGGGACATGTATAGAGCATATAAGGGTAAGCACATAGTACGCAGAGGTACACATAGGTATGGAATCAGAGAAGTACTAAAAGGGATTCAAGGGATTAAGGATATAACATAACTTTCAGAACTACACAGAACTAAGTGATCATAAAGTGCAAATTGTTTTGCCACAAAGGTGAATGCAAGTAACATAAGTAAAGTGGAATCATATTGAGACATAATAGAAAGGGGGATATCTTTGACATAAGCATGATGAGTCTAAGGGAGGGTAGTACATAACATTGCTAAGTGAACACTAATGCAACCAAGTTAGATGCAAACTTCACAGCAAAACCATAAGTAAAAACATACTAAAAATAGGATGAATTGAAGTAGCAAAAGAAACATATTATTTTTGGGACTTAAACTGAAATCAAGACATACCAGTGTAGAAGAGAGGAAACACAGAGTGAAGAACCAAAGAGTATAGTTGCCAAAGAAAAGAGAGCAGAAGAGAATTTTGTGTAAGAGAGAGATTTTTAACAATCTGTGTTCGTTTTTGTGCTAATGAACGAGTAGGGTATTTATAGTTTAAAAACTAAATAGAGAATAAGGCAAGAATCATAGTTAGTAATAATTATAGAAACATATACCAATTAGAATCAAATCAGTATAAGGTCTTCCTTTAATTAAGGAGTCATACCCAAACGCTAATAGACAGGTGATAAAATAAGGAAAGGAAATCGTATATGGCAGAGTATAACAAATAAGGAAGTAACTTCAGCATGTAATAGAGACTAGGTTCAGAAATTATATTTAGGGAAAATATACATGAATTATTTTGATAGCAGAATCAACCATGAAAATAAGGCAAAAAATAACAAAGATACTGGAAATTAGTAAGGAAATTACAAGAGTGAGGCATCAATTACAGGGAATCAGTATTAATCAAGGGAAAATATCCCAAATGAACGGGCAGACATGATACAGGCAAGGAGAAACAGGCAATCAGCATGTCTTAGTTAAGGAAAATGCTCAAAATAAATTAACAACATAATTGACCATAGAATAAGGTCAGAAGATATTTCACAAGGTTAAATCAGTAGAGAATATCATGCGAGATCAATGAAGAGTCAATCACAAAGTTTTAGGGACTCACAAATAGAAAGTAGTACTAATTTAGGATGACTCCATGAGAACTAGCATAATAAATGCATGGTAGCCACAAATCAGAACTTCAAGAGGCCGAGTAGGGTAAAGATCATATAAAAATAAAAGGGCTCAAATAGATCATGGTCTAAATTAATAGAATAAACATGATATAGGCAGAATAAGTGAAGAATCAGAAATGTTGATGAACAAAACAGAGTAGAGTCACAGAAAATCGGAACCTAGCACAAATCTCAGAGAATAAATACATAATAGGTAGGAAAAATCGAAATCAGAAACTCTAGCAAGCAAACATAGGGTAAAAATCACAGAATCATAGAGTTTGCATGAGAAACAAACAAATATGCAAATTAATCGAACATATACACAAACACGGACTAAGAATCACTGATTAAAAACCAAGAAACTTAGGGCTTTAGCATAATAACTTAGATAAAAAGAGAGAAACTCAAATAAACGTTTAAGCATGATGTAAACCATAGAATAACATTGAAAATCATAAGGAAAAACATTATTGAGAAGGGGTTAAGAACCCTAATTTGAAGATGAAGAGCCGTTTTGAAACAAAAATCGGAAAATCTTTTAAGGAAACCTCAAAATAACCCATAATATGATCAGATCTATTACAGATCTAAGAAAATCAAGAGCTAACAGTTAGGGTTTCATAAAGATGACCTAAAGAGAAAGAGAACCGACCTAGAAGCCACAGGTTCTATCCAGAGATGGTAGAGTCTTACTCGGACAACCATGAATGGCCTCAGAATGTCATGAAAACCCATAGGAGGTGAGTGAACTGCCTTCTGGTTCCCTTGAAGACCTCAAGGTAGCAATACCCGGCATAGGAAGAGAGCCATGAGGCTGGGAGGGTGCTGAGACCACCATAGTCGCCGGCAAGTCGACGGCCAGTGAGAGGGGTGAGAGAGACGAGAGGTGTAACGACGGAGAGAATGAGAGGGAAATGAGAGGGGAAGGGGGTAGTCTCTAGGGTTAATTAAGGAAAGAGGGATCTGGACCGTTGATCAAAATTGATCAACGGCCAGGATTAAATCAAGTATTGGGTCGGGTAGATATGGTATTAGGCCTGGGGTATTTGGGAATCTTCTAATTGGGTTGGGGTCAGATATAATTAGGCTATAATTGAAATGAAAGTGGTTGTTTGTTAAATACCCAATTAAATTAAATAACACAATTTATAAAATAGCTAATAATTGTACAAAATAAATTTCATGCATAGAGAAAATGGTTACAAGTGATTACTTAGTATTTTAAAATACAAAGGATTAATTTCTGGATAAAAATAGCATAAAATCATATGATTGGGCTATAATTGCAAAGTTATTGCAATTATAGCCAGAAGGTGCCAATTTGGCTAATTGTGAATTAATTTGGCCTTAATAGGACCCTAAATAATTAATGAAACCAAGAAATGCTTTTGAAATTAGTTGTGATGCAATTTTATATCATTTACTGGAAATAAAATGCTGGATAAATTAATAAAAATATAGGAAAATTATGGAAAAATATCAACTGCTATTGATACATGATTTTTGAAGCTATATATGCAATTTTAAAATATTTTGAGGAAAAATTTGGTACAACACTTGCCTCTTTTACTAACGTGTTTTGATTATTTATTCTTAGCAAAAATCACAGAAACTAGCAGATAATGTTATTAACAACACACACAATCTTGATACCCAAGGAGACCAGCCCCAGCACGAGGATTTAATTAGTGATATCCGTAATGAGGAAACGAAGCCATGTCGATCCAAGGCAATCGGTACCCGCGACATGTTCGGGAGGCGACTCCCGATGATGTTGTAGAGCAGCATGTTGTTGAAGCGGTAAGGGTCCTCCAGGAGCAACAAGAGGTCATACTAGGCCATCTCACATGGCAGGATAAGGTTATGACGGAACTAATGCAGGCGTTGTCAGGTGCTTCCAATAATGCGAATGGACGAGGTATAGTTCCTCCGTGTGCTCCTGCAAATCAAACAATGTAGAGGATCGATAATAACACCCCGAGGGACGAGGTTTGTTATGATGGGACCGGGGGAGAAATTTTGGTCACAATAATGAGAGTGATCCCTTCAAGAGCGAGCTCTTACAGTTATGAGGGAAGTGAACGCCTGCATGGACCAAATCCTGGGTGCACCACCGGTGCTGAAAGGGCTGGACTCAAAGAAGTATACTCAGTTTCCATACGAACCAAGCGCGGCACCAGAATTAATGCTGAAGCGGTTTAAATGCTCTACATGACAAAATATATTGTGGCTTAAGACCTTCATGAGCATATTCCAACCTATACAACGACGGTGAAGGGGAATGACTTAACTCCTCATGAGATTGAATCTGGTTTGCTGAATAATTCGAAGAGACCCTCACGAGGGGATCCATGGTGTAGTATTTGATGTTGCGTGAGCATTCCATAGATTCCTTTTAGATGCTCGCAGATTATTTTATTAAGGCCCATGCTGAGGCTATAAAGGTGCAGGCCTAAAAGGCCGACATATTTAGATATGCACAAGGAGAGTCTGAGTTGTTACGGGAATTTGTCACCTGGTTCCAAAACAAATAACGTTACTCGTGGCTATTCCAGATGAATGGGAGGATGAAGCATTCACCAAGGGTCTGAATTCCAGAAGTTCTCATGCTTCCCAAAAATTGAAGGAAAGCTTGCTTAAGTTCTAAGTGATGACTAAGGCGGTTGTTTACAAACGGAACTAGTCCAAGATAAGTATTGAACATGATCAGATTGGCTTTCCGGCATCGGCAAAAAGTCGGGACAAGAATAAAGAAATCAAAAGACAATTTCAACAGAGATAGTTGAAGGGGCCGATTTTTGCCATACAAACGGGCCGAACGACGTGGCAAAGGTTTTCGGTCGGCAGACAGGTTCGTTACCGACAGAAGAGATGATCGTGGTCAGATCAAAAAATCATTGCAGGACAAAGAGAAGTTAGGTTCTCATGATCCTTCCTATCACACGCTATCAGAATACAACTTCAACGTTAATGTAGTAGAGTTGGTATCAGCTATTAGGAACATCAAAGAAGAACAATTCACGAAGCCGTTGAGGTCTGATCCCAAGCAGAGGGACCATAATTTGTAGTGTGAACACCATAAGAAGAATGGCCACCGGACTGGGGACTACCGACATCTACGAAAAGAGGTGGCGACATTGCTAAAAATGGCCATCTCAGGGAATTATTGAGTGACCAAGCCAAGAACAATTACAGTCGCAACTGTGATGACGCAGAACCCTAACAACAAGAGAAGACCCCATGTGCCATACGATCAACATGATTTTCAGGGAAACGAGATTAGCAGGGTTACCTTCTCGGTAGCAAAAAAGACGAGGGTATTAGTAACTCCATAGCAAGAGCACCGAGAAGTCGCTGAAGACAACGTCACTTTCATGGAGGAGGACACATATGGACTATTTCTACCGCACAACGACGCGTTGGTAATTTCTGTAAATGAATTAGATTTTAAAATCAAACATGTTCTGGTAGATCCAGGAAGTTCAACCAATATCATACAATGGAGGGTATTGGACCAAGCCAAACTTACCTGAAGCATCATTCCACCCACAAAACACCTCTCTGGATTCAACCTCGTAGGCATGACAACTCTAGGAGAAATCCCGTTTCCCACAAATGCCGAAGGGGTGATAAAGATGACTCTTTCCGAGGTTGTGGGCGGTGATATTGGTTACAACATTATTTTGAGGATACCGTGGTTGCACGAGATGAAATGCCTTCAACATATCATCAGTTGTTGAAATTCATAACTCTCTAAGGGATTAAGCACATTAAGGGCGATCAACCGGCGGCAAGGGAGATGAAATGCGATTTCGATCTCCAGTAGCAAAGGGAAGAAGTATGCGGCATAGCAATTATAGGAACTGGTGCCTGCTATTGAATCAAGTAAAGTTAACCAGGGGGAAGAAGCATCGCAATCTTTACAGGTGTTACTTCCAAGTACTAGTAGAGACGGACGCAACGAAGTCCATAGAGGAAGAGCTTGAGCTAGTCGCGTTATTTGAAAAGTTATTGGAGAGGAAATTCCACTTGGGAACAGGAATGTACCCTGAGCTCAAGTCTGGGTTTATTGAATTTCTTAAATTTAATATCGATTATTTTTCATGGTCGAATGCGCATATGAATGCTAACCGGACGGAAGGGGCCGTACACAAGTTAAGCTTGGATACCAGCATCCCTCCGGTGAGACAAAAGAAATTCCCTATTGCAGAGGCCAGAAATAAATTTGTCAAAGAAGAGGTAACTCGCCTACTTGATATCAGTTCGATCTGAGAGGTAAAGTATCCAGTTTGTCTAGCCGACGTAGTAGTAGTTACTAAGAAGAGCAATAAATTCCGCATGTGTGTAGATTATAAGGAATTGAATAAGGCGTGCCTAATGGACTCGTTCCCACTGCCGAACATCGATCAAATGATTGATGAAATGGCCGGGCACGAGTTAATGAGTTTCCTCGATGCTAATTCTAGGTACAACCAAATTAAGATAAACCCGGAGGATCATGAAAAAAATTCGTTCATAAGGAATTTTGGCACGTATTGCTATAATGTGATACCCTTCGAGCTAAAGAACGCTGAAGCCACTTATCAATGGCTCGTAAACAAGATGTTTGAAAAATATATAGGGAAAACGATGGAAGTTTATATAGATGATATGATTTTTAAGTCCTTGAACGCACGTGATCACCTTAAGATGTTGCAAGAAACTTTTTACATCCTAAGGAAGCATAACATGAAGCTTAACCCAGAGAAGTGCGTGTTCGAGGTAAAATCCGGCAAGTTCCTAGGATTTCTGGCATCAAAAAGTGGGATTGGGGTGAACCCCGATAAGATCAAAGCCTTGACGACATCCCGGACAAGCTATCAAGCGTGAAAGAAGTTTAAAGGCTCACAGGGAGATTGGCCAGTTTTAGCACGTTTATTTCCCGCTCATCAGAGAAATGCCATCGTTTCTTCGCGCTGCTCAAAAAAAAAAATTCGAATGGACCCCGGAAAGCCAGCAGTCTTTGAGAGATTTGAAAAGGTACTTGTCAATCCCTTTATTACTATCAAAGTCGAAGGAAGGTAAAACATTGTTAATCTACCTAGTAGTCTAGGAGGTAGCAGTAAGTGTGGTTTAGTCCGAGAGGGCGAAGGGCTCGAATTGGCCCAGGGACCAGATTTCGAGGTCATAGAAATCAAATGCGGCTTCTAGCTAGTGGTAAATCAGGTCTACGGGATCTTCGAAACCAAAGAGGAGCGCGATAAGTCGGGAGTTTGACATCTTATTTGCTCTCTTTCACTTGTGTTTTAGGTAAAAAATGCTTAGAGGTATTCCCAAAAATAAATGAAATGTGTTTGCTTACAGGAATGTTGCAATATGATCCAAACGAATCAAAAATCAACTCATAAAGGAATCAAAAGTGAACAAGAACCAAAACTGGGAAAAAAGGCCAACGGTGCGGACTGCATAATTTTGGTGCGGCCGCAGAAGAAAGTTCCAACCTGAAAATTAAGTAAGCAAAGGTGTGCGGACCGCACCAATACTGTGCGGCTGCAGAAGGATATGTGCGTCCGCACTCACTATTGTTCGTACCCCCGTAGACAAGATTCAAAGAGTTGATATTTTAGGAAGCTGAAGGATTGCAGACCGCACCAATATTGTGCGGACGCAGGATGAAAAAAGCGCCCGCACCCACAATTGGGTGGACCATAGGAGTGAAGAATCATTGAGCTTGTTTCAAGTCCAAAGTCGAGGAGTGCGGACCGCATCGTTTTTATGCGGTCGCATAATGAAGAGCGATGTCGCACTCAGAATTTTGCGTTCCGCAGAAGTCCAGCAAAAGCAAGAACTCAAAGTCAGAGAGTGCGAACCGCACCATAATTATGCGGCCGCATAAGAAAGTGTGTAACCGCATTCAGAATTATGCGGCCGCACAACCTCTGCATGGGCATTTTTGTTAGATATTTTTAGCTTAGTATAAATAGATCTTTTTTTCATTTTTAGGTTAAGTTATGTTTTAGAGGAGCACCTAGTTCGTCTTTCTTTACTGGTTATGGTAACTTTGTCCAAGATTTGCATCTTAAAACTACATTTTCATCCCATAATCTAATATTATGGATTCTGATGATAGGTGTTTTATTTAGGACTTGTTTGTGATTGGGTTAGTGATATTTAGCCTAGTTCATGCTAGAACTCAAGAATTAATGGTTGCAAACATTGATTCATTCCTAAATGACTTAGTATCTACTTGAGAAAGATGGAGTAAGTCTAGGTAAACTTGGCTAACAAGGAATTGGGGTGAACTCAAGAAATTTATAGCCCCAATTAAAGGGGTAAACCTAGAGATAGTAATACCCGAATTGAGCTAATATCACTTGATTTGTGCAAATACCCATTTGGACTTGAGAAATCCAAATTGGGCAGAATCACTCAAACTACCGAGAGGTATAGAGTGAGTGACTGGGTGTGATAGTTATATTAGAACCCCAACTAATCAAGATTTCCCTAGAATTTACAACCCGTTAGATAACCACCTAGGTAGAAGTCACGACCCTAGTCCCTTTTATCATATGAAAAACCCTAAAACCAAAAATATTGTTCTTAATTTTATTAATTGAAATCAATAGAGTAAAATAAAAGTAGAATACCAATCAAGTTTGTGGAAGTGTAATTAGAGAAAAAACATGCAATTAACTTAGGTATACACCTAATCCTATTTCTTAACTCCCTGTGGATTTGATCCTGACCTTTGTTGGGTATATTATTGCAGTGACTGCCTCGCTACTTAATAGTGGTGTGGATTTGGACGCGATCAATTTTTGGCGTCGTTGTCAGGGAGTTAACGGATTTAGCTATATATCTAAGTATCTGTTTGTTTTTTCTTTCTTTCCTTCTATTTCACTAATTTTGTTTGTGAATTGCTTTTAGGTAAGAAATGGCTCTTAACAACGAGCCCCTCGAAAATATACCATTGGGGGAGGAGGTAGATGATGAGCAAGTGGATGAGGTTCATCTCGAGCCTCAAGTAAACAGAAGAGGAGGACCGCCTCATGATAATGGCCCAAACCCTCCCCAACCTCCACATAGAGCAGCACACTGGGTGTTGCCCAACGAGGGCTATGCAAGTGCAATAGTCCCGCCCCGGATAAGGACGATCGTCGGATGACACCGTCAGTGCAAATCTTGAATAAGTATGGTTCATCCCAATAGAAATCCGTGCTATCCGTCCTAAATTTCTTCCTTTGGTTGTAAGAGAGATCAAAAGGAATAACACTAGTGATAAGATAGTTGGCAATGTCTGTGAACCATGGCATTTCTTGCATTGACACAGAAAGAAGTTGTTCATCGGGGAAACTGTCATCAATTTCAAGCCCATCACAAGGTTGACCTTGTTCCTCCAATCGGGAGAGATGGTCGGCCACTTGGTTTTCACTTCCCTTTCTATCAATTATCTCCAAGTCGAACTCTTGAAGTAACAACACCCACCGCATGAGTCTCTCTTTGGAGTCCTTTTTTGTCATGAGATACCGGAGTGTCGTTTGGTCGGTGTGAACTATGACCTTGGCACCCATAAGATAAGGACAAAATTTCTCCATCGCAAAGACTATTTCCAGTAACTCCTTCTCGGTGACATTATAGTTCATTTGGGCCGAGTTCATTGTATTGCTAGCATAATAAATGGAGTGAAAGATCTTGTTCACCATTTTCCCTAAAACCGTTCCCACAGCCACATCACTAGAGTCACACATTAGCTCAAAAGGAGAGCTCCAATCGGGTACGGTGATAATTGGTATGGAAGTGAGCTTTTGCTTCAATAGCTCAAATGCCTTCATACAATTGTCATCAAAGTTGAACTTGGCATCTTTCTCTAGCAATTTTCAAAGAGGATTGACCACCTTTGAGAAGTCCTTAATGAAACGCCGGTAGAACCCTGCATGCCCAAGAAAGCTCCGGACTCCCTTTACCGAAGTTGGAGGTGGAAATTTACAAATCACTTCAATCTTCGCCTTGTCTACTTCAATTCCATTTCTCGAGATTTTGGGGCCCAACACTATCCCTTCTTCCACCATAAAAGGGCATTTTTCCCAGTTTAGAACTAGGTTGGTCTCTTCACAACGGGCGAGGACTTTGTCAAGATTTCTCAAACATTCATCAAAGGAGTCCCCAACTACGCTGAGATCATCCATAAATACCTCGAGGAAGTCTTCAACCATATCAGTAAAGATTTCCATCATGCACCGTTGAAATGTGGCGGGTGCATTGCGAAGTCCAAAAGGCATCCTGCAGAAGGCAAATGTACCATACGGACACGTGAAGGTAGTATTTTCTTGGTCCTCTAGGGCAATCAAGATTTGGTTATAGCGTGAATACCCGTCCAATAAGCAATAGAAAGCCCTGCCCGCAAGCCTGTCAAGCATTTGATACAAGAAAGGCAAGGGAAAATGATCCTTGCGAGTCACTTTGTTTAACTTGCGGTAATCCATGCATACCCGCCAACCTGTGACCGTTCCTGTTGGAATAAGTTCATTTTTGTCATTTTGGACCACTGTCATGCCACCCTTTTTTGGAACACACTGGACTGGAAAAGTCCAAGCACTATCTGAGATTGGGTAGACAACCTCTTCATCAAGACACTTGATTATTTCCTTCTTCACCACTTCTTGCATTGCTTCATTGAGCCTCCGTTGGTATTCTACGGAAGGCTTTGATCCATCCTCAAGAATGATTTTTTGCATGCAAAATGCGGGGCTTATTCCCCGAATGTCAACAAGTGTCCATCTTATGGCCTTCTTCCTCCTCTTTAGCATTTTTAGAGTGGAGTCTACCTGCAATTGGGTTAGGCAAGATGAAAGTATAACAGGTAAAGTACGAGAGGGACAAAGATATTCATACCTAAGGTGTGGTGGAAGTGGCTTCAACTCCAATGTAGGTGGCTCTTCAATTGAAGGCTTTTTCGGAGGATTTTTCCGATTCTCCAAGTCCAAGGATAGCTTTCGGGGACCATAGGAATAAGAACCCATGCCTTGTAGGTCATTGGTACCCTCAATTAAGACATCAACCACAATGTCATCATGGTTCAATAAAGCTGCCTCCACTGGATCTTCAACATTTATCATAGATCTTGCATCATCAATGATGACCTCGGTGACAAGGTCCATGAAAGAACATACTTCTGTGCTATTGGGCTACTTCAATGACTTGCAAACACGGAACACAACCTTTTCATTGCCCACCCGAAAAATGATCTCACCGGCCTCCACGTCAACTAAGGCCTTCCTCGTTGCAAGTAAGGGCATTCCCAAGATGATGGGAACTTCATAGTCCACTTCGCAATCCAAGATAACAAAGTCCGCGGGCAAAATGAACTTGTCAACCCGCACCAATACATCATCAATGATTCCTAGAGGCCTCTTCATAGTTCTATCCGCCATTTGAAGACACATAGAGGTAGCCCTAGGTTTACCAATCCCCAATGTTTTAAAGACCGAATATGGCATCAAGTTTATACTATCTCCGAGGTCACACAAAGCCTTAGCGAAATCTGCATTCCCGATTGTACAAGGAATGGTAAAATCTCCCAGGTCTTCAAGCTTGGGTGCCATTGAATTCACTATGGCACTCACTTGGTGAGTCATCTTTATGCTTTCGTACTTCATAGACCGTTTCTTTGTGACTAAGTCCTTCATGAACTTAGCATACCCAGGCATTTGCTCCAAAGCTTCAACCAAAGGGACATTAATGGAGAGGCTCTTCATCATGTCGATGAACTTCTTGAATTGATTCTCTTGCTTTTGCTTCGCAAACCTTTGAGGATATGGAGGAGGGGGCCTAGTAAATGGTGCCTTGGCTTGTGGGACCATCGGTTCTGGCATATAAATCCCGTGTTCCCTAGACGGGTTCACGTCTCTTTGCAAATCCTCCCCATTATCATGAATGTCAATTCTCACCTCACTAGTAATTGGCTCTTCCACCACTTGCTCAACCTCAATTGGTAACTCATCATTTGGTAACTCATCATCATCAACAACAATTCTCTTTTGTCTAGAAGAACTCGCCTCACCGCCTCTTCCATTTCTTGTGGTCACCGCCATGGCGTGACCGGCATTGTTGTTGTTCCCACCCTTGGGGTTCACCACCGTATCACTCGGTAGTTCTCCCTTTGGGCGTGTGTTCAAGGCGTGAGAAATTTGGCCCATTTGTACTTCAAGATTTCTAATGGAGGTGTTGTGGGAAGCCAATTGAGCATCGGAGTCCGCATTGCGCTCCATCATTTGCTTGAACATTTGTTCAATTCTTCCCATGTCATTACTTGATGAGCTTTGGCCTTGAGCTTGGTACGGGGGTGGATAGCTTGGTTGTTGGTACATCGGGGGCCTTAGAAAGCCCGACCCCCGGTTACCATTACCACCCCAATTGTTGTTGTTATTGCCTCCGCTCCAATTGTTATCATTATTGCTCCCCCATTGTTGGTTGTTGTTGTTCCCCCTGTTTCGTGAATTGTTGTTATTGTTCCAATTGTGTTGTCTTTGATTACCCCAATTTTGATTATTGCCTTGGTTGTTCCAGTTTTTATTGCTGCTTTGATTGTTCCCTTGGCTTTGATAATTATTACCATACATGACATCCTCATCTTGGAATCTTCTTGGCTATACCCACTTGGTCCTTGGTCACTTTGATCATTGTTACGTTGCATTGGATTTCCCCGAGGTATCGTTTTGTTAACCAACACATTCACTCCCTCCATGGAATTTACTTGCTTCGGCCCTTGTAATTGTTGAAGTTGTGCCTTGGCAAGTTGGTTCATAGTGGTAGTGGGCTTGGCAATTGCTTGCCCATGTTCTTGAAGTTCTTTGTGAAGACCATTAACACCAGAATCACCCTGAGGTACGTTTGCTCTACTCTACCATGCTGACGATGTGTCAGCCATCTCATCTAAGATCTCACATGCCTCGAGGTAAGTCAACGTCATGAAATTTCCACCGGCCAATTGACTGAACACACATTGATTGACGGTGTTTATGTCCCGGTAGAAGGTCTGCTGAATCATTGCTTCAGTCATGTCATTGTTTGGACATTCCTTTATCATGGTCCGGTAGCGCTCCTAAATCTCATACAAAGGCTTATTTGGCTCTTGTTTGAAAGCCAATATTTCATCTCTAAGCGTTGTCATGTGGCTGGGAGAGAACAATTTTGCAATGAACTTGTCTGCTAGCTCGTCCCATGTAGATATGGAGTGGTTAGGAAGTCTCTCGAGCCAATCAAGTTCCTTCTCTCTAAGACAGAAGGGAAACAACCGAAGCCTCAAAGCATCTTCTGAGACATTCGCCTGCTTACTTCCCCAGCATGTATCTACGAATCCCTTCAGATGCTTGTATGCATTTTGGTGGGCGGCTCTGATGAAATAGCCCCGCTGCTCCAAGAGTGTCAGCATCACATTTGTTATTTGAAAATTTCCCGCCCGGATTCTAGGCGGGAAAATAGCACTGGCGTACCCCTCGTTTGGAAAGACCCGAGGGGCTGCTCTGGGAGGTGGAGGCAGGGGAGGGTCATGAATGTCCTCATTAATATTGGCCTATCGGCCCCGTATGGGAGGTGGTACCTGGTTAATTTCATCTTCTTGGTAGTCATATACCTCCTCCCCCACAATAACGTTTCCCAAAGGATACGCCATTAGCACCTGAATAGATTCAACACACACGTTAACAGAAAAAGGAAAGAAAAACACTTAACACCACTATTCACGTAGATAATCAACACCGTATAACTCCCTGGCAACGGTGCCAAAAAGTGATCGGCGCCCACCTACACTACTAAATAGTATCAAGATGAGGGTCAATGCAGCTTTTACCCGAACGGGTCGGGATCGAATCCTTAGGGAGTTACGATTGTGGGAGTTGAGTTCCTAAGTGATCTAGTAGTGTTTCGTGCTCTTAATTGCACTTTTCATACTTTTGGTTTTATATTAGAACTACGGTTTAGACTAATTGCAAATAGCTAATTAACTAACTAATGCCTTTTTGAGTGTTTTCTTAATAGATAAAGAGGACTAGGGTTATGACTTTCTCCTAGGTGAGTACTCAACGGGATTCCAATACCTAAGGCAAAGATGTCATAAAGGGGATTGTGATATAGCCAATGCACGGGATTACCCACTCTATATCTCTCGGTAGATTGAGTGGCTTTGCCCTAATTGCCTCTCTCGAAACCAATTGGGTGTCAAAATCATACAAGCAATATAAGCTCAAGTAAGGTTTTACTATCTCTAGGTTTAACCCGTTAATTGGGACTATCAATCTCTGGAATACGTCCCAATTCCTTGTTAGACTGATTTTCTAGACTCAAGAAGAACCCAAGTCAAATAAACACCAACTAGTGTTTGCAGCCACTAATTTTAGCATGAAAACCTCAAATCAGCCCAAATATCAATTACCCATAAACATCTAAGCCTTAATTTAAAGGACCCATCAAACACCCACACTAGGGTTGAGCCACAACCCTAGCTAATGGGTTTAGCTACTCATAATAATTGAAGAAATCAGAGAAATAGATGAAGCAAAACCCATATAATTGAATTATAAACTAAAATTGAAATATTCAATGTTGAAACCCTTTTAAAATTACTCAAAAAGCTGAAGAAAAGTTGTTCATGAGATCCTGATAATATCATAGTACAAAAGCTGACCTAAAAATGGGAAAAGAAACTATTTATACTAAGCTGAAATTTTCGGACAAAAATACCCCTGTTGTTGGTACCTAATTTTTCCTCAAATTATTTTCAAACTTGCATATATACCTTCAAAATCACTTTTTATAATAATTGGTACTTTTCCATAATTTTCCATATATTTTTATTTATTTTTCCTATTTATTTAGCATTTTATATTTAATAATTATTCATAAATTGTATTATAAATAATTTCAAAGTGTTTCCCGGCTCAATATTTAATTTTTTAATCCTATTAGGATTTAATTAGTTCACAAATTAACCAATTTGCTATAATTACGCAAATTTTGCAATTTTAGTCTAATTATACTATTTTAATTCGATAATTAGTCATCTTATATTTAATATTAGCTAATTACCTTAATTTTCATCTTTGTAGAATTAATTTCATTTTGTATAATTATTAACTATTTTTATTAATTATTTATTTGATTGTAATAGGTATTTAACAATTAGCCATTTTTTATTTAAAACATCGCCTAAATTAGATCCAACCCACCTGATTTAATTAACCCAGCCCATAATCTAATTCCTACCCGGCCCAACCCTGTGATCAATCTGAGCCGTCGATCAATTTGAATCAACGGCCCAGATTACTGGTTACCATAACTAACTCCTACCACTACCCCAACTGACCCCTCATTTTACCAAGACTCGTTCTCTCTCTATCTCTCTTTGTTACTCTCTAGTTCTCTCTAGAAGCTTCCTTCGCTTCTCCCCTCCGATGGGGTCCGTCCATCTTCTTCGGTTGGTTCTCACTCGAAACCCTGGTTCTTCACCATCTCCTGGTTATCTACCTACCTCTCACCGATCAAGTGATACCCTGAGGTCCTCAGGCGAACTTGGAGCGGTTCTCTTGCCTCCCATGGTCCCATGCCACTTTCCCGCCTTCCCGGCCGTTTGAGTAAGAAACTACAACCTTCTTCGGCTTAAGCCGGCGGCGTCTTTGAGGTTCTTCCTACTTCTCTGGGTTCCACGAAACCCTAACCCTATGTCTTTTGATTTATTCTAGATCTACTTTGGATCTACAGTATTACGAAGCTTTTTTCTATGTTTTCTCTGAAAAACTTCCATCTTTAAACGATCTTTCAATTTTAAAAACTAGGGTTTCATAAACCCCTTTCAAAACGATTTTTTGCTTCTATTTTTAGTATTATTCTATGTTTCTTTCTGTGATTTAACGACTGATTCAAGATGTCTTCCATCTTAACTTGCTTTACTGAAAACCCTAATTTTTTAGTCTTAATCCTGGATTTTGAGTTCGTCTTTGATTACATGTTCGATTATCATGCATATGTGTTTGTCTATCATAAACATTACGTGCTCTGTGTGAATCCTTGCTTTATACCCTGTGTTGTTTGTTAAATTTTCCCTTTTCTGCCTATTGTGAGTTTTATTCTGTGTGCTCTCATAAATTTGTGCTAATTTTCTCCTAAATCAGTACCATTAGCCATAATTTATTACTTGAATTCTTGTGATTTATTCTTAATTGATCTCGCATGAGATTCTCTACTGATTCTGTGCACCTCTTTGCATAGTTGTGATATTTCCCTCGAACCTATGATTTTGTGTATGTTCAGTAGAATTCTGTAATGATTTTCGAATTCTTTCCTTGTTTGTGGGATACTTTCCTTGATTATACTTGATTCCCTATGATTTAAATTACATTCGAGATTCCCTCGACTAATTTTTTCAGAATTAAAATCATACTCTGCCCTAGGAATATACTACCAGTTTTAATATGTACTTTCCTTAATTATGTGTTATGTATTTGGTCCTTACTATATGCTACATGATGTAACTACTCCTATTGGGGTAAAATTAGTTTTTTGTTGATTCCTTTCCCTTATTTAACTTTGATTGTCCTGTTTGAACTTGACTCCCTAATTAAAGGGAGTCCAGGTCTTTAATTGATACTGATTGAGTATTACTTCCATAGATATGTTAGACTAGTACTCCTTACCTTATTTCTTTACTCGTTTTCATAATTATAAATACTCTACTCTCTTTAGCATAGGAATAAACACAGATAAGAATAATATACATTGTTCTGAGTTCTCTTTTACACACACACACACCTACTCTACTACCTTCTCTTGTTGTTTACCTGCAACTCAGTCGGCTGAAAGCCAAGACTGAGTGATTCCACTATTTTTTTGCTCTACATTCTGCTGTTCTACTGTTCTTCACTTTACTGCCCTTCACTTTGTATTCAATCTTGCATTCAAACTGGTATGTTTCTAGTTTAAGTTTATAGTACCCAAAACAACATGTTCCTATTCGTATTAAGATTCCTTTTTTCTCTCATGCTTCTACTTGTGGTTCTACTGCTTGCCTTGCAATTAGCATATTTACGTTGTCTCTCTATGTTTAGCATGTCTACTTGTCTATGTGATATCCCTCCTCCTTCAGTTCAGCATGTCTAGTACTTTTACTATATTTTTCATTATGAATCTTCCTTACCCCCTCCTAATTCCTAATACAATTGGCATGTTTACTTTGTCCATGTGATTTCCCTTTAGTCCAACATGTCTATTGCTTTCCTTGTATGATTCCCTATGATTCTGCATGATTCCTATGTAACTAGCCTACTTGTTTTATCTATGTGACTGCTCTTCCTCTTATTTCAGCATTTCCAGTGTTTTCTTATATGTTTTCATCATGAATCTGCCTGACTCCTAACACTATAAGCATGTATTCATGATACTCAGTTGCTATATAATACTTAACCTGATGTGTGTCTCTATGTGATACTCTCCTCCCCCAATCTAATACTGCTAAACTCTTAGCATGAATACATTTGTTATGGATGTAACTATTTGAGTCTTGTGGGACTTCTCTAATGTTAACTTGGATGCCACTATGTTCCCACTACCTGTCCCCAACCTCTTTTCCCCTGCTTGTGTTTGCTTCTTGAACTATGTACACTTTTCTGAGT